>ML425941.1:0-11084 GCA_005239525.1 Nicotiana knightiana
AAATTGAAACCAACATGGAAGATGCACATAACCGGAATAATCATGGGGATGATGTGGTATACCAAGTCGCTCAAATAGGGGAAGAGTATCCTTTATATGACTGGGCACAACCCACAGCTGAGAATTTGTCCACGGCAATACTGGTTCCTCAGATACAGGCCGAGTCCTTTCAGATAACAAATAATATGCTGCACCTATTGCAGAACAAAGGGCTATTCTCAGGGTCATACATTGAAGACCCCCAGCAACACTTGAAAAACTTCCTATCAATCTGCAAAACACAGATGCAGCCTAACGTTACTCAGGAGGCAATAAAACTGTTGTTGTTTCCATTCTCGGTGACTGGTGCTGCCCAAACTTAGCTTAACTCACTCCCCATAAATTCCATTACCACATGGGAGGAGTTAGTCAAACAATTCGTGAACAAGTTTCATCCACCCAACAAGACTGCTCAACAAATTGATGAAATCTTGAGCTTCAGACAGAAACCAGTTGAA
The DNA here is from genome assembly GCA_005239525.1 of Nicotiana knightiana. Taxonomy (NCBI): domain Eukaryota; kingdom Viridiplantae; phylum Streptophyta; class Magnoliopsida; order Solanales; family Solanaceae; genus Nicotiana; species Nicotiana knightiana. Next base: position 498 of record ML425941.1, read on the forward strand.
ACACTGCAAGAGACATGGGAACAATTTAAGGGGATGCTGGTTATCTGTCCACATCATAGTATTCCAGAGCAAATGTTGGGGCAGCGTTTCTACATGGGTTTAGCTGATACTGTGAAAGCAAATGTTGATGCTTCGGCTGGTGGAGCATTCCTGAGCAAAACTTGGAGAGAGAGTCAAATCTTACTTGATAAAATGGCACAGAATTCAGGATGGACAACAAGGAATGCACCCATTACTCCTGTAGTTCATTTAGTGCCATTAGATCCTTCTAATACCATTGCAGAGAACGTTGCCACCTTGATAACACAAATGAATATACTTATTAAAAAGGTGGAAGAATCGGGAAAAAAATAGCAAGTACACATCGTTGACACAACCAATGGGGGCGTATGCACTTCTTGAATTAATCAACCACTTGGTAATCACTGGAATACAGAATGTCATCACCCTCCTTATCCAGAAAATATGAATTATGTGTCGAATTATGGAAGCCAGAGACAAGGGGGGCAGAACTGGGGTCAGCAAGTTCAACCATANGCATATCAGAGGACACAAGGTTATACCCATTTGAATCAGCAACAATCATACTACCCTCCTCAACAACAATAAGGGGGAAGTCAAGAAGATGGGTTTGACAGGTTAGAAGCTATGATGCAGCAGGTAATTGGGTCAAATGCCAAAATCAGTGAAAGAGTAGATATACATGATGCAGCTATTAAGAATACTGAAATACAGTTGGACCAGATATCTATGGCAGTAAACAGTCGTCCTCCTAGAACTTTACCTGCAGATACTCAGGTAAATCCTGTGGACCAGGGCCCAAGGCAGCTGATGGCAGTGACTCTTCGCAGTGGCAGAGAATCAAATTTGGAACTGGAACGAGCTCATGAAGGAAGACAGACCGAGACACTGGTACCCATGCCGACTGAACTTAATGATTCGACAAACTTGATCAAGGCAACAGTTCAACCTAGTGAACAAGAACCCAGAGCACAGAGTGAGACTGAAAAAGAAGTGGAGATGACTCAGAAGCCGGTAGTTGAGGTGGTGGCTGAGAAAGAAAAGTCCCATATCACTGGGAAAAAGAGACCGCCAGCTCCATTTCATCAGAGGCTGGCTAAATACCAAAAGGATGAACAGTACAAGAAGTTCTTGGGCATGCTAAAGCAGATACAGATAAATATTCCATTGATTGATGCATTGAAATAAATGCTTGGGTATGCTAAAATGATGAAGGAATTGATGTCCAGAAAAGTTGACTTCCAAGATCTAGCTACTGTTACCCTTACTCAGACTTGTAGTGTGGTGGTGACGCATCCTATTGCTAAAAAGTTGTCTGTCCCAGGGAGTTTTAAAATTCCATGTACTATAGGCAACTTAACTTTCACCAAAGCTCTATGTGACTTGGGGGCCAGCATTAATCTGATGTCGCTGGCCATATATAAAAGACTGGGGATAGGTAGAGCCAGGCCCACCTCCATGCTGCTGCAACTTGCTGATAGAACGGTGAAGAGACCGTCGGGTATTCTGGATGATGTCTTGGTGCAAGTGGGGAAGTTTGTACTTCCTGTTGATTTTGTGATATTAGACTGCAAGGTAGATGAGGAAAGTCCCATAATCTTGGGTAGGCCATTTTTTGCCACAGGCAGAGCTCTTATTGATTGTGAGACTGTTGAACTTAAGATGAGGCTCAACGATGAAGAAATCACTTTCAACGGGCAGAAGTCTATGAGGCGACCTAGTGCGTTAGCCAACTGTTCTCTTATTGATGCTGTGAATGTGATCCCAGAAAAAGATAATGCTTTCCTGACTGTTGGGGACCCTTTAGATGAATGTTTCATGAAGCTGGATGATATGAACGGTGAAGAACTAGCAGATTGGGTATTAGCACTTGAGGAAAAAGAGGTATGAAAACAGGATCTCGAGTTTGATTCACTATATGTTCAGGAAAGAGAGAACCCACCGGCCGAGCCATCTATTGAAGAACCACCTAGGTTAGAATTGAAATCGGAGGATGTTGATATGGTGGAAAATATACTAGATTTAACCAAGGACATTGATGATACATATTTTTTGGAATCTAGTGTCATTATTGTTGAGGATGTTGGTACTCACTCCAACCATTTGTTCACATTGTTTTGGGATGATGATATGCAAATAGAGTTATCTGAACAACCTGATGAGCTGATGGATAAAGAACAAGATGCCTACATTCTTGAATTCTTCCTGCTAGAGAGTAGGGAGTACACATTTCATCGAAAAGACAAGAAGCGCAGATTAGTACATGATTTTATTGGGCCAGGCAGATTTGTTCCACCACCCCATGAGCATGATCATAGAGCAGAATCAAAAATTGGGGTTCAATTCATAAGTTCAAAGTGGAGGCATAAAGTGATTCAAGCATGTGCTCAAAGGAGCATGAAAGCGAGATCAAGGGAAAGGATGTCAACACTATTGGACCAGGGAGTTTCTTACACCTTACTTTTATTTCTTGTGTTGTCTATATGTGATGCATTTAGGACACTGCATGATTTAAGTGTGGGGTGTGGTACATATTTGTTGCGATTAGTGTGTATTCTTGTTAGTAGTTTTAGTTTTCTTGTTGGTAAGTGTTTATTTTTAAAGTAGAACAAAAACAGAAAGAAAATTATTAGAAATATGTGGAATTTTCCTGACGATGAATCTCCTTGACAGTTTTCTTTAGGGAAGTAAGTCTAGAGAAAATACCAAAAATATTTTTTTGTTTTAAGTAGTGTAGTAATTCCCCATTGGTTTTTCTTTGGACCACGGTTCTTTTCCAAGGGTTTTTAATTGAAACGGGTGTAGGTAGTTTTTAATTTTTAAGAGTAGGAATCATATGGTTAAGGGCTTAATAGTTAGTACTTTGGTTCTGACGCTTAGGCTCAATTTTTTGACTCCAGGATAAATACCTTAAATCAGGAATTCTTAAGATTTGCTTAACTGCTTTGACTGGAGTGTCGTGATAGATCCAATCCTGAGTGAGTTATGTGCCATGTGTGTGTGAGATTTGTATATTATTCTGTGCATTGCATTTGATGTCTAGAACTTGCCCCGTGTGTGTGCAAAGCGAAATAGAAGTTTTGTTCAGTCTTGGAAGTGATATAGGCATTTCTTTGTTAAGCCAGTTATCTATATTTTACCCACCTACTTGTTTTGCATCGTCGTTAACCCCATTGATCCTGTAATCCTATTTCTTTGGCAACCACATTACAAGCCATATCCCTTTGTTTGAATCGATCATATATTTAAACCTTGTCACCTCTCGTAAGCACTGAAAATATGATGAATTATGGAAAAGTTAAAGTGTGGGGTGGTAGGGTGGTTTTTGAGGGAAATAATTGGAATAAGGAGTAAGGTGCATTGTTTGGAAAAGTAAGAGTCATTTGGAAAAGAAAAAAAAAGAAAAAGAAGAAAAGAAAAGAAAAATAAATAAATAAAGTATAAACAGTTGTATTACTGTGAAAGAAAAATATATGTGGTGACTCTTAATGTAATTGTGCTTAAACAAGTATGGGGTAATAACATTGTTGTGAAGGTGGAGTTTGGCTTAAAATGAGTTTGAGGTTGAATGTGAAAGTAGATGTATTAATGTGCTTAAGGAGGTGTAGTCACTCTTATATCCAAATGTATCCTACCCGTCTCGCAGCCTACATTACAACAAAAATAAAGTCCTACTTGATCCTTGACTGAATGAGCTCAATTAATAGAGTATTACACTACCGGCAAGCCTATGGTGCATCTTTTGTGGCATATGAATGTTATTTCTAAGAGCGAGTGAATTCTTTCTATCTTGAGTTCCTAAGTGTTCTTAAATTTTATCGTGTGAGGAACTAGCTCTTTGATATGGTGAGGGCACATGATTCATGAAGGAAAGGTAATGTTGTTGACCTCTATGTTAGAGTAGTTAGTGAATTGTGAATAAAGCATGGTATTTGTGAGTCGATTATTGAGGCGAGGATGTCACACCTTTGTGCTTGAACTGTTTTAAATATTCTTGGTATAACGTGTTAAGAGATTTGCTTAATAAGTTGTGTACATGAGTGTAGTTTGATTGCTCGAGGACAAGCAAATGTTTAAGTGTGGGGTATTGATGCGAGGCTAGAATTCATGGTTTAACATGTTATATGCCCTACATTTTATGTGCGTTAATGATAAAAATACACTTTTTATGTGCATAATAGAGTCTATTTCATGTGTAGGTGAATTGGAAATGGAAACCGAGATAAATGAATGCAAATACATCGAAAATATGCTCAAGAGGCGAGGAGGAGTGCAGTGGGCTATAGCCAGGCGCCAGAGCCCAAACGCCTGACCCTGCCTGGCGTTAGCTAGGCATCAGAGTCCAAACGCCAGCCTTAGCCTGGCGTTAGCTAGGCGCCAGGGCCCATGTTTCGGTCAATTCCGAGTTTTGACGAGTTTAAGTGTTTCCCGGTTGGAAAAGAAGTCTCCTACAAGTTTAGGGTTTGTCCTAAACATATAAATAGACCCCTAAAACACAACTTAACGAGGATCGGAAGGCAGACGAAGGATTCGAAGAGAGAAAACCACTAAAGTGACAAAACATTGATTTTTACTTCTTTTATTCATTACGTTGTAGTTAAATTATGCAATTTCTTCTGGGTTTGATTCTTATGAACATGAGTAGCTAAATTCTTTAATCTAGGGTTTTGGCAGAACCCGTTAGGGATGAATTTGTTGTGATATTAATATATTTTGGTTGATTAATCTCTATTTGTTCAACTATGTTCTTGTTGTAGGTGATTGAAAGGGCCCTCAGTTAGCTGTTCCTATTTATTATGTATCTACTTGAGAGAGAGTGCATATTTAGGTAGTTATTTGAACAACATCACTCCCGGAGTATAAACGAAAGTCATAACCGATGGTTTAGAGGTTGGATTAGAGATAACGATACCTCGGGTGCAATCTAAAGTGAACTGTATTGCAATCTAGCTAGCGTAACATGAGAGAGTGCGTCTAGTAAATTATCATAATTACTCGAGAGAGATTTATGGTAGATAAAGTGTTCATGATTGATAGAGACGACTAATTAAACTATAAGAAATATCCGAGAATATTCACCAACGGGGGAAACCAAACCTTAGACCTTTATTATCATTGTTTACATCATATTGTTAGTTAATTGCTAGTTTATTATTTTGTCAGTAGAATTAGTAAAATATTACCAATTGATATTCACAAGTCTTGAGAGAATTGATTCAGTAAAAGTTTCGTATTCTGACGGCTTAATTGATACGTAAATTCCCTGTGGGATCGACTCTGGGCGTAATACCCCGGATTATATTTGCAATGCCCGTTTAGTCTTTTATTAGACATAGTTGAGCGTGATCAGTGATCTTCGAGGAACTTTGTTATGTTGCCGCCAATGAATTGTTTTCCATTGTCGCATACGATCTTGGTGGGTATCCCGAACCACATATGATGTGATCCCAAATGAAGTCTATGACTTTTTTTTCTCTGACTTTCTCGAATGGATGTGCTTCAACCCACCTAGATAAATACTCAGCCATAAATAAAATGAATTTAGCTTTACCTGGGGCTGATGGCAGAGGGCCGACGATATCCAATCCCCATTTCATGAATGGCCACGGGGACAGGACTGCATGAAGTTGTTCCCCGGGCTAGTGGATCATCGGTGCATGTATTTGGCGTTTGTCGCATTTTTGAAAAAACTCCTTAGTATCTTTTTCCATATTGACCCAATAGTACCCTATTCAGTTGACCTTGTGAACCAGTGATTCGGCACCAGAATGGTTCCTACAAGTACCCTCGTGAATTTCTCGTAGGACGTGGTCGGTGTCTCCCGGACCCAAACATACTGCCAACGGCCCATCGAACATCCTACTGTACAACGTTCCATCTTCTGCCAATGTGAATCTTGCAGCTTTCATTCGCAGAGTCCTTGATTCTTTAGGGTTTGATGGAAGCTTCCCGTTCTTTAGATACTCGATGTATTTGTTCCTCCAATCTCAAGTTAGGCTTGTGGAGTTTATTTCAACGTGTCCTTCTTCAAATACTGACTTCGAAAGTTGTACGACAGTCCCCGAGCTAATTTCGTCGTCTTCAACTGATGACCCTAAATTTGCAAGGGCATCGGCCTCACTGTTATACTCTCGAGGTACATGTTGTAGGGTCCATTCTTTTAACCGGTGCAGGGTTACCTGCAGTTTGTCCAAGTATCTCTGCATTCGATCCTCTCGAACCTCGAAGGTCTTGTTGGCTTGGTTAACCTAGTAGGGAATCACACTTGGCCTCAACGATCTCTACTCCTAGTCTTTTAGCCAACTCGAGACCTGCAATCATGGCCTCACACTCGTCCTCATTGTTAGTCAACTTAGTGGTTTTGATGGATTATCTAATTGTACTACCTGTGGGCGGCTTCAAAATGATGACTAGACTAGACCCCTTCACATTTGAATCACCATCTGTGAAAAGGGTCCACACCCCCGAAGACGTACCCGCTTTTATCAAAAGTGCCCTTTCGACCTCGGGTACGAGGGTTGGCGTGAAGTCGGCCACGATGTCTGCTAGGATTTGAGACTTGATGGTCGTACGGGGTTGATACTCGATATCGTACCCTTTGATTTTGATAGCCCATTTGGCCGGTCGGCCCGAGAGTTCGGGCTTGTGCAAAATGTTGCGAAGGGGGTAAGTGGTTACGACACAAATTAGGTGACATTGAAAATATGGTTTTAATTTCCTAGAATGCTTATTAGAGCAAGTGCTAATTTTTCTAAGTTGGGGTATCGGGTCTCGACTTCACCTAAAGTTCGGCTAACGTAGTAAACAGGAAATTGCGTACCTTGATTTTCTCGAACTAGAACACCACTTACCACAACTTCTGAGACTGCCAAATATAAGTAGAGTTGCTCGTCCGCTTTTGGAGTATGAAGCAATGATGGGCTCGAAAGATACCGCTTTAATTATTGCAATGCCTGTTGGCATTTCGGGGTCCAAGTGAAATTGTTCTTCTTTTTGAGCAGTGAGAAGAACCTGTGACTTCGATCCGAAGACCTCGAGATGAACCGGCCTAAAGCGGCTATCCGCCATGTTAATCTTTGTACGGCCTTAACGTTGTCCATGACTGTGTTATATTTGATTGCCTTGATTTTATCGGGGTTGATCTCGATTCCCCAATCTGACACCATAAAGCCGAGGAACTTGCCTGAATTGACCTCGAATGCACATTTCTCAGGGTTGAGCTTCATGTTGTACTTTCTCAATATGTTGAAGGTTTTCTGCAAGTGTGTCAAATGGTCCTTTGCGCGCAGGGACTTAACTAGCATGTCATCAATATAAACCTCAACTGATTTACCTATTTGTTCTTCGAACATTCTGTTTACTAGGCGTTGATAAGTAGAACCAACATTTTTTAGCCCAAACAGCAATACAATATAGCAATAAGCACCGTACTTGATAATAAATGAAGTCTTTTACGGATTCTCCGGGATCATTTGTATTTGGTTGTACCCGGATAGGCGTTGAGAAAACTGAGGATCTCGTGGTCAGTCGTGGCATCGATCATGCGATCGATATTCGGTAGAGGAAAATATTCCTTAGGGCATGCTTTGTTTAAGTCTTTGTAGTCTACGCACATTATAAGCTTATTCCCCTTCTTGGGGACTACAACTACGTTTTCTAACCATTCGGGATATTTTACTTCCCAGATGGATCCTATTTTTAGAAATTTGGTTACCTCGTCCTTTTGCATGCTTTACCTCGGACTGTGGCCTTCTCTTTTGCTTTACCGGTATGAACTTTGGGTCCTAACTCAATCGATGAGTTTTAAACTCCGGTGGGATCCCTATCATGTCAAGGTAGGACCAAGCAAAACAATCCATATTTTTAATAAGCAATTTAATGAGTTTTTCCCTGAGCTCGGGAGTTAACCTCGTGCCCAGGTATACCTTTCGATTAGTATGACTTGTTCCAGCTCTTCAACCATTGACTTCGTGGCATCAGAATCATCGCGGATTATGAAGGTTCGAGGTATCACATAATCAACACCTTCGAAAGTTTCCCACTGTTCCGATCTGGTCGAGGCCGGCGACTGTGGTTGTTATTTGACTTCCTGGTTTCCCTTTGATTCTAGTCCCTTTGTTGATGTTAGTGCCGATACTGGTATTACCTCATCAATTGCAAACATCTCTTTGGCTACTGGTTGTTCGCCGTACACCATTTTAATTCCTTCCGGTGTCGGGAAATTCAAGACTTGATGAAGCGTTGAAGGTTCCACCCTCATATTATGGATCCAAGGTCTCCCGAGCAACGCGTTGTATCTCATATCACCTTCGATTACATGGAACTTTATTTCCTGGATAGCTTCCGCCACGTTTACTGGCAACATGATTTCCCCTTTGGTGGTTTCACTTTCCATGTTGAAACCGTTGAGCACCAAACTGCAGGCATGATTTGATCCTAGAGGCCGAGTTTCTCTACGACCCTCGATCGGATAATATTTGCCGAGCTACTTGGATCAACTAGCACACGTTTAACTTGAATTTTATTCATAAGGATAGATATTAAAGTGCATTGTTGTGAGGCTGCTCGATCCCTTCTGCATCCTCATCGTTGAAAGATAAGGTATCCTCTGGTAGATAGTCTCGGGTACCCTTCTCCCTTGTGATTGTAACTTTGGTGCGTTTGAATATCGAGTGTTGAGGAATATCGACCCCACCAACAATCATATGGATCACGTGATGCGGTTCTTCCTGTTAGTTTTTCCTATTTGCATCCCTGTCTCTGAAATGATTTTTAGCTCAGTCACTTAGGAACTCTCGAAGGTGACCCTCAATGAATAAACGAGCCACCTCCTCCCTCAACTACCTGCAGTATTCGGTTATGTGACTATGGGTTCCATGGTATTTGCACATTTTATTAGGGTTCCATTGAGCTGGATCGGTCTGTAGGGATCTGGGCCACCTAGTATCCTTGATTCGTCCAATGGCTGATACAATACCCGATGCATCGACGCTGAAGTTATACTCCGATAACCATGGTGCTTCTTTAGGCTCGACATGTTTATCGAAACCACTCATACTCATGATCCCTCGGGAGTTTTGACCTCGATCATTCATTCGATCATTTTGAACGGGGTTACGTCCCGGTCCACTGTTTCTACGATATGCGTTGTATGGTAGGTATCGATCTTTGTTTGATCGAGGCTCTCTGTCGATGTCTCTTTGAATCCTGCCTCCGAATCTATTTGGATAAACGGAACCGGAAGGGGCTCCTAACTGATCATCCTCGACTCTGATCTTTGACTGGTATCAGTTATGCATATCGCCCCAGGTCACAACTAGATATTCAATCAGATTCTGTTTAAGTTGTCGTGATGCTATCAAACCCCGCTCGTTCAATCCTTGAGTGAAGGCTTGGACAGCCCAATCATCGGTGACCGAGGGTAGGTCCATGCGTTCCATCTGGAACCAAGATATGAATTCCCTTAGCATTCCGTTGTCTTTTGTCACACTTTGAAGAGGTATGATTTCCTAGTTGTGACCTTTATTGCTTCGACGTGTGCCTTTATGAATGAATCAACAAGCATCGCGAAGGAATTGATGGAATTGAGCAGCAAATTGTGGTACCATATCATTGCCCCCTTCAATAAAGTTTCTCCAAAATTTTTCAACAGACCATATTCAATTTCATCGTCTTCTAAGTCATTTCCTTTTATTGCGCATGTATAAGAAGTGACAAGCTCATTAGGATTAGTGGTTCCATTGTACTTGGGAATTTCTGGCATGTAGAATTTATTTGGAATGGGCTTCGGAGACGCACTTGGTGGGAAAGTCTTCTATACGAACTTTTTCGAGTCTAAACCCTTCATATTCGGGGGTGCCCTTGGTATTTGATCAACCCGTGAGTTGGACATTTATACCTTTTTGTCATTAGCCTCAATTTTATTTTCTCCTAATTCAATCCATTTAGTGAGCTCCTCGAGCATTTTCATGATGGCGGGGTTAGTTATCGATCCATTATCGTTCAATTTCTCTTTTACAAGCTCGACCCTATGAACAACTTCTTGTGATGTATCGAGTTCGATTCTGCTTGGTGCTTGATGCGTGGCTAGAATTCATGATTTTAAGCATTATATACCTTGCATTTTATGTGATTTAATNCCCCAAACGCCAGAGGGTGCCTGGCGTTATCCAGGTGTTAGACCCCAAACGCCAGGGGGTGCCTGGCGTTAGCCAGGCATTAGACCTCTAACGCCAGGGTGCCTATTTCGGTAAAGTCCGAGTTTTAAAGGTTTTTAAGTGTTTCCAAGTGGGGATAGGAGTCTCTTACACGGTTAGGGTTTATCCCAACCGTATAAATAGGCCCAAGAACACATCATGAATGGGAGAGACGAATTTGGGAGGAAAATACACACACAAAATCATTGAAGGAGCAAGGATTATCAGTTTTCTTCATTTTTATTCAAGTATTTTCAATTCATGCACACTTATGCAATTGTTTGATCATAGCATGAGTGGCTAAACACCCATTGTTCTGGGGTTGTGGTTTAGCCATGAATATTGTCATTCAACATTAATTTAACTTTGA
>ML425944.1:11194-24490 GCA_005239525.1 Nicotiana knightiana
CTAATTGAGGGCCCTTCAATCAACTACAACAAGAACGTAGTTGAACAAATAGAGTTTAATCAACCAATCAAAGCTATATTAATATCACAATAAGTTCATCCCCCAACGGGTTCCACCAAAACCCTAGAATAAAGAAATTAGCTAATCATGCTCATAATAATCAACTCCAAAATAACTTGCATAATTAAACTACAAAGTAATGAATGAAGGATGTAAAAATCAATGTTTTGCTTTGTTGAGTAGTATTCCACAGGCTTCTCTTGTCTCTAATAGCATCTCCCTCAAAGTTGTGTTTTTGGATCTATTTATATGTTTGGGACAAACCCCAAACGTGTAAGAGACTTGTATTCAAACCGGAAAACACTTAAAATCTTCAAAACTCCGATTGGGCCGGACCAGGGACCAGGCTTTATGGCCCAAAAGCCTGGATAAAGCCTGGCCAGGCCTGGCATTAGGGCTCAAACGCCCCCCAAACGCCTAGTTCTACCAGGCTTTATGGCCCAAACGCCCGGATAAAGCCTGGTATAACCAGGCTTTACAGCTCAAACGCCCAGCTATATCCCAGTTCACTCCTTTTCGCCTCTTGAGCGTATTTTCAACGTTTATGCATCCATTTAGCTCGTCTTCCATCTCCAATTCACCTACACATAAAATATACTCCATTATGCACATACAAAGTGTACTTTTATCATTAACGCACATAAAATGTAAGGCACATAATGCGTTAAACCATGAATTCTAGCCACACATCACTTATCATCAAGGTGAGGAGAAGAAGCAGGGTCGAAACTGACCTGGGAAGAGGATCCTTGACCTCTTTCCTCTGAGACTCAGGCATATAGAAGTGGCGACCCCATACACTATACCCTCAACATAGATGATCAAAATATTTTCTATGTGTCCTTTCTCTAGAGATTCCATGGGTGTAACAAACTCTGAGACAGGGGCACTTGAGGATAATCAACACTAACCTCAGAAAGCTTTTCTTCTTGTGGAGTCTCACTTTGTTCTCCATCTTTGTTGTGTTCTACGAAAATCTCAGGTGGCAGAGATGAGAGACTATCAAGTTTGGGGTTTTTGATTTCTCAACACCTTGAGAGAGAGAAGGGTCTGAGGGAGTGATGGGAGAAATAGAGGGTGAAGGAGAATCAGGTTTAGGAGTATCATCTGCAGTGATGGTGGAACAGGGAATAGTGATGGGTACTTCAGAGGAGTCAAGGGTCTTGTCTGGGGTTTTCTCGACTATGGTAGGGATTATCGGTTGATTTCCAGCCATGGTGGAGAATGAGTTTGAAAGTTGTAGAGAAGGGCTGAAGAGAGGAAAAGAGAGATAGAAAGAGAGAGATAATTGTTCAAAGTAATGAGAGGTTTTTAATGGGAGAAGAGACAATTATGAGAGAGAGAGAAATCGGTTCTAAAATGGCGATAGTTTTGTGAGGGGTTGTAACGTTTCAGAGGAAAGTGAAGGGATTTGAGTGAAAATATGTGACATATAGGATCTAAAAAGGTTGATGACATGGCACTCGATTTTTGTTTCCTTTTAAGATATGTATGAAAAAGCACAAGACTACTAACATGTGGTACAAGAACCAGGTTCTTAACCTGTCTTTCAAAAATTCTCAATCCTCTTTTACCACTCATGCATTGCATCTACAGCTTCTATAATCATCATGCGTGTCTACCTGCAACGGTATATAAGTGAGTTAGACTTGGCCGGAAAATACTTTAGCTAATGTTACCTGAATGTGAATTTCATAGCCATATAGTGGGAATCAGGTTCTTAATTAGGCTTTATTAGCCCCAGCTCCAGCCTATTTCTCTCAAAATGTTCTCTATTTAGTGCTTTGGTAAAGATATCTGCAATTTGGTCTTCTGTACTACAAAACTTTATACAGATAAGCCGTTTTCTCCACATTGACTCTGAGAAAATGATGTCTCACATCAATGTGCTTGGTTCTTTTATGTTGAACTGGGTTCTGGGCCATGTTGAGTGCACTGGTGTTTTCACATAGAAGAGGCACACAGTCAGTGTACACACCAAATTCTTCCAATCGTTGTTTGATCCATAAGAGTTGAGCACAGCAGGAAGCTGCAGCAACATAATCTGCTTCAGCTGTTGAAAGAGCATCTGAGTTTTTCTTCCTTGTGCCCCATGAGATGAGACATGATCCTGAAGGGTTGTACGGAACCAGGTCCTGTGTTCCCTTAATATCTCTCAAAATTCTCTTGGCAGCCTTTAGATGAGATTCCTTGGGATTTGACTGACACCTTGCACATAGCCCTGGTTCCTATGATGGTTCGTTTTTCCCATTGCCAAAGGATACACTTCCTCCTTGCAGGGATTTTAGTGAAAGACAGTCCATGGTGTTCTCAGTCATGTTCTTTGAGCATCTACTGTCCATGAACCATTGTTGACTGCTTCCTTTCACGGTTCCCTGCACAAGGAAATCAAGAGTTAGATTTAGGAACCCAAGCAAGTTTGGGTCCCTTATAATAAGCAAGAGGATGAATAAGTGCTCTTTTAGTCCATGCAGGGAATATGTGTTTTTTATGAATGGCACCTGGTCCCTTTTCATAAGTTACTCTTTCAGCAAAAACTTTGTTTTTCTGAAGTGACTGAACCCTGGCTTGGCAATTTTCTTTGAAATGCCCATTGTTCCCACAGTGGGTACACAGCTAATTATCGGGTACAGTACCATATTTTCTATGAGGTTTGTAAAGAGTTCTCTCCCGTAGAAACCCTATTCCCTTCCTGTTTCCTCCGTTGTTAACGTACATGGCAGTAATAACATCTGAGGACCGGGTCCACTTAAGAGACTTTTCAAAGTCATTTTTTACTCTTTCCAAATCTTCTTGAAGTTGTCTATTTTTCTCAAGTTCAACACATAAACTGATTTTTACAGCATTTAATTCGTTTTCTAGCTTGATATATGCTTCACTAGCAACTCTTTTTCCTCTATCAGCCTTTTCAGACACACATTCTTCTTTGAGTTCCTCTATTGTTTCCTTCAAATCTATAATCACAACTGAGAGGTCATCTCTATCTTGTTCTAAAGCATCAATTTTATCCACTAAGTCATTCTTTAATTTACTGAAATTTTCTATGGTTTCTTTTAAATCAACAGCTACTACCATCAAATCATCTCTTTCATGTCCTACATTAGCAATTTTTCCAGTTAGAACCAACTTTTCATTTTCCAGATTGCTTATGGTTTCCTTCAGATCAACTACACAAAATACCAAATCATCTGTAGTTTGTTCAACATCTCCTAACTGTATGGTTAAGGTATCTTTACCATCTACAAGACTATGATAGACATCAATTATCACATTTGCTAATGACATGAGTTTCTTAGGAGAGTAGGATTTCAGATTTCTCTGAACATCCCTGAAGTCCACCTCATCATTGTCATCATCTTCATCATTGTCTGATTGAGCCATCAAAGCAAATATTGGATCATATTCATTTATTTTAATTTCAACTTCCATCATAGAGCTATCACCTGCATCAGTTTCCTCTTCAGACTCACTGGAGGAATCTCCCTATGCCGCAAGAGCTTGCTTCACAACATTGTCAGCGGCATTTTTTTCTTTTGAAGCGTTTGTCAGGAACCGGGTTCCTCTTTGCTGCTTTATCAGGGTTGTACTTAAGGTGTTATTTCTTCAAGATAGGGAAATCTTTGATGAAATTCCCTGGCTTTCCACATTTATGACAAAGGTCATAATTCTTTGATCTACTGGAACTGCCTCTCTTTGGTATCCTCCATTTCTTTTGACCATCTTCTGAAACCTTTTGATTAAGTAAGCCATGTCACTGTCCTCCTCACTGGAGTCATTGCTTTCAGCTTTGAGTACCAGGGTCTTTTCGTTCTTTGGTTCTCTTCTTTCACTGTCCTTCTTCTTCTTTATTTCGTAGGTTTTCAGATTTCCAACTAGCTCATCTATGGTCAGCTCCTGCAGATCCTTTGCTTCAGTAATAGCATTCACTTTACTCTCCCATGAACTGGGCAAGACACTGATAATTTTCCTCGCGATCTTCTTACGAGGAATGATTTCACCAAGTGAGTGTAGCTCATTTATGATGGAAGTGAATCTTGTGTGCATGCCTTGAATGGATTCATATCGCCCTTCATTCTGAAGAGTTCATACTCGGTAATGAGCATTTCAATCTTAGATTGATTTACTTGAGTGGTTCCCTTGTGAACTGTTTGAAAAGCTTCCCATATCTACTTGGCAGATTGACAAGCTGAGATCATGTTGTATTCGTCAGGTCCTATGCCATACACCAGAATTTTCTTGGCACGAAAATTGTTCTCCACAACTTTCCTATTTGCATCATTGTATTCTTTCCTGGCTTTTGGCAGTGTCACTAGAGGGTCTCTAACCTTCTTCATTGGGACATAAGGACCATCACAAGTAACATCCCATAACTCAGAATCTTCTTCCATGATAAAGTCATGCATTCTTGTCTTCCACCAGCCATAGTATTGGCCGTTGAATCTTAGGGGTTTGTAAGTGGATTGTCCTTCCTCGAAGTTTGGTGGAGAAGCCATCTTGAGGATCCTCTCTAGGTGTTAACCTTTTAGAAAGAACCTGCTCTGATACCAATTGATAGAATATATGAGTCCACCAAACTGTATAGTGACCTGATCCTGTGACATTTCCCGCAGTACTAACTAATGAAACAATAAGTAAATGAGACACAAGATTTTTACATGGAAAAATCCCTACTAAAGGGGATAAAAACCACGACCTACACTGGTAGAATTTTAACTTCACTAACTTGCAATACACCTATTACAGGCTAATTTGTAATAACTCTATTACAAAGACTTCAACCTCACTAACTTGTAATATACCTATTACAAGCCATTTTGCAACATACTTATTACAAAGACTTCAACTCATGACTAACTCTATTCACGACACAAACTCTAAGGGTTTATGGTTTTTGGAGGTTCCTAGTAAAAGTTTCTAGATAAGCAACTTAGGAATTGCGATGAAGAACAAATACAAAGATACAACTCAACTAAGGACATACAAGATACTTACTATAGGAACTGGTCTGTAGTAGTGTTGTTCTTTGTTCTTGATGCACTTGAGACTTGAATGCTTGATAGATGAACGGTTGGAGTGCTTGAATCAATTCTCAAGTGTTCCAGTGATGTTTTATTGTAATGCTCTTTGTTAATACCCTTTTGATGACATCACATGGATGATGTCAACACTTGGTTGATACAAAGCCTTTCCCAATGAGAAGTGACTGCTGCACTGTAGCGTGTACAGTGCAGGCAGTCACTTTCCATCTGTAGAGTTGACTTCGTAATGTTGTTAGGGGAACTCCAAGGGATCAGGTCCCTGAGTTGGTTCTTTATCTTCTGAAGTCATAGCAACTCACATTGGCTGGAGTCCGTTGATTTGATTTGTATACCAAGTATGCCAGGTTCCTTATCTGGTTCTTTGACAGTAAGTTTATTAGATCATCAAAACATAAAACTAAGGTACAATAAACCCATAAATAAGGAAAGATGATAGGAAGTGAAACAACAAATTAAACTTTCAAGGTAAAGTGTACTTAGTTTTCATGTTCCACTTATCAAGGAACAACATTTCTTCAGCGGGGATCAGGCCCGAAGTCCTTATTTGGACAAATCGACCCATCCAGCCTCGATACCAAGACTCGTCTATGCTGGAGAACGGAGACCTACTGGCCCGACGGGCAAGCTTGATCAGTCCTCCTCGATAGAGTCACTATTCTACTTGTGAAGGGATCGAGGTGATCGAGGTGATCGAGGGTGAAGGGACATCCCTCGATTTTACTTGTGAAGAATCGAAGGAGAATCACTATTCTCCAGAAAGAAGGATGGATTTGGCCTAGGTTGACGGTATCTCTTGCAGAAGGAGATAATGATGGGGTCTAAGGGACCCAACGTGAAGAGCTAAGTGTAAACACTTAGATACCCTCCACATGAGTGGTGATCGATTCCTCGGGAGAAGGAACTACTACATCCTTGTTCACCCAGTTACACTCCTCTTTAACCTTTTTGAGGATGTCTTTTTTTTAATGGTGCATATATACCTCGAGACCGATTCACATCGACCCGGCACCGAGGAGGTCTTCTCGATTTTGAAGTCAGTAACAGTTGAGCACCCTGTCGGAACAAATTTTTCAGGGTGGGCTCCGCCGCAACTTCATCACCGGCGGGCCGTGATGAACAAGCAGCCTCCTTTTGCGGCACAGTTTTGGAAGTTTTAGCCATTAATGAACAAGAGAAAAAAGAGTTAGGATGATTATTGTATTTAGAATTGTATCAAGAGTAGGACCCCCCTACTATATAAAGGGGGTCTGATCATTTGTAAAATATCACATTTACGCAATACAAAACAATATACTGCCTTCTCTTAAGCTTTCAATATTCTGTTACTTTGTTCACATTTCAGTAGAATCTTCACTTGGTTCGAGGGTGACCTAACTCGAGGGCCAAAGTTATACGATTCATTTGGTTTGCATATTTTTCGTTTTATAGTCAATTTATATATTTTTCAGTTTGTGCCAAGTAAAATCACGTATCCTTAAAACTACGTATAAATTCAATTGTTATCTATTTTTAAGATAAATAAGAGCGGTATATCTTCTAATGTGAAATTTTTCAGTGCGAATCCGAATTTAGTCGAGCCTCAATATGAATACCGAACGCCGATAGAAAACCAAAATAAATTTATTGACTGGCATCATTGGCAGATTGTGTATTAATTTGTCGCATCTTAACTTCGCCCCTGCTGGCCATAGCTGCCCAGTGAAAACTTGCCACAGCCGTATTTTGGACAGTGTTCGATACATGTTAGGTCGACTTCCAACGATTTTGATGTACTCATGTAGAAATTGAGCGTCCTGGACTCATGTGATACTTTTTGTTTTTTTAAATTTAAATTTTTTAATTTTGATACTGTATTTGAATATAATTTTTTTTTAATTTTTGAATTAAAACTTAAATATTCAGAAACTACGTACTAAAAAGTGTATAATTGTTAATAATTCGACATATTTAAAAAGCATATAAAAAAATTGCGATTAAAGAACAATTTATTTGACTCTCGAAATCTGAACGCTATCACATAGATTGGGACCGTAAGAGTATAATGTATGGAAACATTGTACCTGTGTGAAGTGTAGAAAGTACATTCTCATGCCTAAAACATTAGTAAACAATCGTTATGTACTTAATACAATATACTTTAATTCTCTAATAGTCTAACTTAAGGCACCTTGACGGGACAACAACGAAACATCTAAAATAAATTGACTTCTGTATTCTTAAACCTACCGGCAGTAAGAAATTCTTAACTAATTAAGTTAAAGGCATGACTAATTGACTATGCAATTCCACGTATACTTTCACATATGTACATTATTTTCTATAAATTTACATTTTTCACAAGGTAAGGATGCTTTAAACTTTACATTATTTAGAACAAAAGAATTTAAAATGAGTGTAATAGTATAGATCGAACCCATAAAATACAAACTATTTAACAAAATTATACTACATTATAGTGTACAAAGGCGTAAACATGAAGAAAAGTGACAACGCTACTTTGGTCAAAATTTATTCAAGAAAAGAAAAGCAAATAAAGAGAAGTAAAATTAATTAGGTCCAACCCCACCAAAAAAGAAGACGGATGAAGCAATAATAATAAAAGGATGTGCTCACATACTTCCTCCACGACTCCTGCTCCCACTAATTTCCACTTCTTTACTTTTATATATATATATATATATATCCTTTAATTTTTTTTGTTTTAATTAATATGAATATATTTGTAAAGAAAAGAGTATATATTTGTAAATTATTTAACATTTTCCAATAAATCACCTAGTCATTTGTCTTTTTCTGTTTCCCCACACCTCAAACGTCTATAAATATTCTACTAAATTAATTCCATAGTACATTTTATTTAGAAGAGTGAGAAAGATAAGAAGAAAAAGATGGAGACCTTCCCAGTAGTTGACATGGAGATGCTTAACACTGAACAAAGGGCTGCAATTATGGAGAAATTAAAGTATGCTTGTGAAAATTGGGGCTTCCTTGAGGTAATATTCTACTGTATATTTAATTTATATAATTTAATGTATTTTTTAGGTTATTAATTTCACTTGTTAAAAACGATCGCATGTAGTTATCTTTTAGTAACTTGTTAGTGTAAATATTATTTTACACGTGATCAGTATGTATACTCTAACCTAGTAAGTAAATGATTTTAATTTCTCCAGAGTTTATAGTTCTATGCGCTAACGTTGTATAAGTTTTCTACATCATAAGGTATAATTGATCTATAACTTTAGATAACTCTTTATATCAAAGTTGTAACTTAAAAATAGAGTAAAACCCTGCTATAATCAATTAAATCGCAATAATTATATGTTATGTTGTTTGTTGTGATACATAAAATTAAAGCTGGTGAATCATGGGATCTCTCATGAGCTTATGGACATTGTGGAGAAGCTAACAAAGGAACATTACAACAAATGTATGGAACAAAGATTCAAGGAAATGGTGGCAAATAAAGGACTTGAGGCTGTTCAGACTGAGATTGATGATTTGGATTGGGAAAGTACTTTCTTCTTGAAACATCTTCCTGTTTCAAACATCTCAGATGTTCCTGATCTTGATCATGACTACAGGTCAATATATTTCCATTTTTTTTGTTCTTAATTTAACATTCCATTTCATCACCAAATTATAGTTTTTGACATAAGTAGGAAACTATGCTCCAAATATTGGAATGTGTTGGGTTATTTTCTTGTACGATTACTGAACTTACCCACTATAACAGTAAAATCATAAAACTATACTCTATTTGTTCTAATTTATTTGATGCATCTCCAATTTCAAAAATCAAAAAAGTTTTTCTTGGACTACGATTTTTTTTTATTAGCTAAATATTTTAAATATTAATTATTGTGACTTATAGTATTTTTGATTTAGTAGGCTTTTCGACATAAAAATTACAATTTTTGAAGAAAAAGTAGTATTTAAAGTTAAATTGAAAAATAGTATTTAGAATTTGAAATTATGTTTGGACATGCATTCCACTTGAAAAAATGTCAGCAATTTTGTGAGTGGGCAAAAAAATTCTGAACAATTTTAAAAAGTGGTTTTGAAAAACTTATTTTCGAAAAAATTTCAAAAACTTGCAAAATTTAATGGACAAACACATTTTTGAAAATTTCTTTTGAAAAAAAAGGAAAAATATTTTATGGACAAATGAGGCCTTAGTTTCTAAATATATAAACTTTATATTAAAAAAATAAAGATTCTATGTTCAAATTTACAGACAAAATTAATAAATTTGAATATCGAAATCCAAAATATATCAAACAAATTGGGAGATAGAGATTATATTTTCTTGTGACAATAAAATGACTTAGCTTGTTTTACTAAATTTTACCTTGGCTATAATTACAGGAAGGTGATGAAAGAATTTGCACAAAAACTAGAAAAACTAGCAGAGGATGTTTTGGACTTGATATGTGAGAACCTTGGGCTTGAACAAGGTTATCTAAAGAAGGCTTTTAATGGGACAAAAGGTCCTACGTTTGGAACAAAGGTAGCCAATTACCCACCTTGTCCAAAACCAGAACTAATCAAAGGTCTAAGGGCTCACACAGATGCAGGTGGAATCATACTTCTATTCCAAGATGACAAAGTCAGTGGACTACAGCTCCTTAAAGATGGTAAATGGATTGATGTCCCACCAATGAGCCACTCAATTGTTGTCAACATTGGTGACCAATTAGAGGTATCCTTTATTTTATTTTAGGATTCAAGTTATATACACTTAACTGATTAATTTATTTCAGTGTCAATATGATTTTACTTGTTATAGCAAATTAGTTACCATTTTTCAATCAAGAATCATATTAGAGAGCTCGATAGAAAATCCAAATAGTAGTGAGAAGGAGGGAAATTTAGAAATAGTAAATAACACCCTCCCCCACCCCCACCCCCACCCCCCACCAAAAAAAAAATCAGAAACAAAAACAAAAATCTAGTCAAAGAACAACCTGCCTTATTCTTCATCCGTTGGGACCCTATTCTCTTGGAGATAGCTTAGTCTGAGCTTGACAACATATTAGTGAGCAATGACATATTTCATTGCTGATTCATGATTCTAAGGAACTTTTTGAAAGTCTGTTTTAAAGGATATTCGCTACATCATTCCACTCGCTTAAGAATATCCATATAGCATAGTATAATAATAAAGTAATAAATTTAAACAAAATGCTTATTGAATAGAGTTACCTGCAAATATATTTTAAGTGACTTGATTAGATAAATATTGTTTATACCGTCAACTTATAGAACATAAACTCTTAATTCAATTGTCATTATGGAGTGTTTATTATTACATTAATATGTGGTTAGTAAAATATTTATATGGTTTACTAATAATTTTGTTTTTGGTTGAATGGTTGATGAAGGTGATCACAAATGGAAAATACAAGAGTGTGGAGCATAGGGTAATTGCTCAGCCAGATGGGAACAGGATGTCCATAGCATCTTTCTACAATCCAGGAAGTGATGCTGTCATTTTTCCAGCACCAGAATTGGCTGAGAAAGAAGAAAAGGAAAACAAACTAAAGTATCCCAAATTTGTGTTTGAGGACTATATGAAATTGTATGCAGCTCTTAAGTTCCAAGCTAAAGAACCAAGATTTGAAGCAATGAATAAGACAATGGAAACAACTGCTTGAGAAGATCTCAATTTATTCCAATGGACTTCTTATTTTAATCAAAAGACAAACAAAATTATATAGTTAGTATTTGATTAATGTTGGAGTATGTGGCTTTGTGTGAATGTAACATGTCTGAATTTATTATTCTCAAGAGGGTCTCAGTGTAAAGTTTCAAAAACTATTATCTTTAACCTTATTAAGTAAATTTCCTTAACCTTTCCTAATGAGTGGGATTCTGCATGCCATGTGGCGTTTACCTCGTGAAAAATATCAGTACCACATGAAATTTGAATATCTATCTACGAAAACCCTAATAGAGGAGAATATATTTGAATTACTTGATTATCAATAGGGCTATCTATTTTTTTCTTTAGTTCATAAAATAAAGTTTCTTTCTTTGGGGCTTTTGCATTTATACCCGCTTTTTGGATTACGTGTTAATTTATACCCGTTTTGCAAAAAAAATTGCAAGCATACTCACTTTTCTCATAAACTTCAGGCATACGGGCCTAAAGTAGCAAAGGCAATCAGACAAACTTCAGCAGAAGTGCTGAAGTTATTTAGTTCATTTGTAAAAATTTCAGCACTAAATAAACTGAAGTTTTGTCCTGGATTAATTAGTTTTGTCATAAAGCTTTTTCAAAAAACTTCAGCAGAAGATGCTGAAGTTATTTTGTTCATTTCTAAAAACTTCAGCTTATACTGAAGTTTTGTCCTGGATTAATTAGTTTTGTCATAAAGCTTTTTCAAAAACTTCAGCAGAAGATGCTGAAGTTATTTAGTTCATTTGTAAAAATTTCAGCTCTAAATAAACTGAAGTTTTGTCCTGGATTAATTAGTTTTGTCATAAAGCTTTTTCAAAAACTTCAGCAGAAGATGCTGAAGTTATTTAGTTCATTTGTAAAAACTTTAGCACTAAATAAGCTTAAGTTTTGCACAGATATCAGGATGGCGGTGCCTGAAATTGTAAAAATTAAGGTATAGGTTAAATAATTTTAAAAATATATAGATTAAATGGGGACGATCAAATAAGGTGTCTCGTGTAAGTTCTATATTTCTTTTTTTCTTTTGATGAGAGTTAAAAAAAAGGGAACTGACACTTGGATATTGATTTAATAAAATTCCTATGATTGTGAAAAAGGAAAGATGAAAAGGAGCGAAAAAATTCCAATGAAAAAAATAGAGAACAAAGACGATCGATACGCCACTCTCGAAGTGTATTATATGAAAAAGCAAGTACTTGTTGGGTAATGCAATGTTGATATTGAATTTTGTTTTTTAACCAATAATTTCCTTTTTATAATCCAATGTTATAAAATAACGACTGTAAAGTAAATAAATTAAAGACAAGTGTAGAGAGAAATTGATATATTATTGAACTTTCAAACTGATGTACATAATGAACTGAAATCTCCTCTGTTTATAGAAGAAAGGAAGCTGCTGTGTAAGCTGCTCTGCAAGCTGCGGCGTAAGCTGCTTGTAAGCTACTACTGCAAGCTGCTGCGTAAGCTGCTTGTAAGCTGCTACTGCAAGCTGCTGTGTAAGCTGCTTGTAAGTTGCTACTGTACCAGATGTAGATAATCTTCTTCTAGGGGTAATGTTTATCCATAACGGAGTACCAAAATGATAAGCTTCTTCAGGAGGCTTATTTCCAATAGAGTACTAAATAGATAAACATATTTACGGCAGTGTCCCATATGGATAAGCTTCTTCAGGAAGCTTATTTACAATGGAGTACTAGATGAACATCTATTATATAATATATATTTATAACACTCCCCCTTGGATGTTCATTAAAAGATAATGTGCCTCATTAAAATCTTACTAAGAAAAACCCCGTAGGAAAAAAGTCTTAGTGAAGGAAAAAGAGTACACATATTTAGTAATACGCATTGCTAAGTGCCTCAGTAAAAACCTTATAAAACCTGTGGGAAAAAACCTTAGTAAGGAAAAAATAGTGCATCGCATATTTTACTCCCCCTGATGAAAACCTTGTTTCAAATATTTGAGTCGCTGTATTCCAACTTTGTATACCATCTTCTCAAAAGTTGATGTTGGCAAAGATTTAGTGAATAAATCTGCCGGATTGTCACTTGAACGGATTTGTTGCACATCAATGTCACCATTTTTCTGAAGATCGTGTGTGTAGAATAATTTTGGTGAAATGTGCTTCGTTCTATCACTTTTTATAAATCCTCCTTTCAATTGGGCTATGCATACAGCATTGTCTTCGTATAAAATTGTGGGTCTTTTCTCACATTCCAAACCACATTTTTCTCGAATAAAATAAATTATTGATCTCAATCATACGTAATCCCTACTAGCTTCATGAATAGCTATTATCTCAGCATGATTTGAAGAAGTAGCAATAATAGATTGCTTTGTGGAGCGCCGTGATATTACAGTACCTCCGTAAGTAAATACGTACCAGATTTGAGATCGAACTTTATGGGGATCAGATAAATAACTTGCATCTGCATAACCAACAAGATCTGCACTATCTTTGTTAGCATAAAACAAACTCATATCAAGAGTTCCCTTTAAATATCGCAATATAT
>ML425945.1:15975-84250 GCA_005239525.1 Nicotiana knightiana
GCACCCGAGTGTAGATTATGTAGTCAAGACATATGGTCATGACAATTTATAATGCCTATTTGAGGCAATATTCGATCATTCTTTATGTTCTCTATTTTTGAAAGAGCGTTTTAGTTTTTAGGATCAATTAAGACGTTTATGGATTTATCTTGAACAAGTCATGATGGCGTGCACTTGTTATTTTTTAGCACACGGCAACAACGTCACATGAAATGCACCCATGGTTGCTATGTGTGTTTTCATTAATTGTTTAGTGTTGAAGGTCGGGGGCATGAGTTGCCACTCCCGAATGTAGGTTATGGAAATTAGTTGTGGTAAGTAACAAACTGATCATTACGAACAGTCCTAGAGTTGGCAGATTTGATTCAATAAATTGTTTACACTTGTTTTCATACATAATTCATTTTTAGGTAAGAACCCACATGTTCATACATTAACTTTCAACCAAAAGGGACAGTGAAATGGAAACTGAAGAACACAAAACTAATTCAGAGTTAAAATTACACATCCAGGCTATTTTATAATTGCTTATGAAAGTGTCATTAATTTACACCACTAAATTTCCTTTATGCGTGATGCTCAACAGAGATTGGAATCATACAAACTTTTCATATTTTATAAAGCCAAACCCAATACATATAGATGTTTTCTGTAAAAGTTCTTGAACATTAATTTGGTATGAAAACTGAATCAGAACCAATGTAGCCAACAATACCAAACATAGAAACAAACACGATTCTATATGAGCATAATAATGTCTTATTTCACGCATCAACAAAATTCATTTTTGTGAACACACAGAAAACATCAGCAAACAATTGTGATTTCATACCAAAACAGATCCATTATATTCAACAAACCAAAACAGAAATTAACAGTTACGATTCAAAGAGAAAATAAATACAATAATATTCGAAACATACCTATTTAAAGCACAAGATCATGAAAGCCAAATAAAGGCTGAAAATCAGTCCAAAAAGCTCAGCAGAAAGTTCCAACAGCAAACAACCGTGTTCTTGTGACTAGAATAAAACACTCGAACCCCGGGAACTTTTAAACGAACCCACAACAACTGAAATCAAGATCGAAAAATCTTTTGAATCCAAACTGTTCATTCTCTTTTTTTTTTTTTTCTGTTAAAACCATGCTGTTTCAGGTTTGTCCGTCGCTGTCATAAGGACAGAGAGGAGTCGGTGCTCATTTTCCGGCGAGCTTTGCGGTATGGAGACGGCGGCTTCGTGAAGAAGGGACGGAGGAGATGGCTGGCCGGATTCTGCGTTGGCACACCAGATCAGATGCGAAAATGAGAGATGAAGAAAGCAACTAGGTGAGGGGGCGTGAAGGGAAACTGGGCTAGAGCGGGGTTTAATTGTTCTTCTGCTTTTGGCGAGAATCAGCCAAGGAAGAAGAGAAAAGGAGAAATACCGGCGTTCCTTAAGGGGTATCCTTTTTCATCTTTTGTTCAGTTACCTTGAAGATCAGAAAAAGAAGAAGAAGGCCTGAAGGCGCAGCCCCCCCTGGATAAGAAGGTCTAGGTTTATTTTTAATAGGTGAGGGGAAAGGGCGAAACGACGTCGTTTAGGCGTCTGAATGGGGTGTTGGGCCGATTCAAGTGTGGGCTTGGGTGTGGGTGTGTAGGAATTATGGGCTTCAACAAAGCAGGCCTATTTTCCTTTGCAAGGTTAACCCAATTCAAGAATCAACTAAATCTCTTCTTTTCAAATTAGCCACTTAGTTTTAGAACTCCAATTTTGATACCATTGTTTGTAAAAAATCAATCAATTATCCATTTTAACTACTAATCAAATAATTAACTATGTTAAAACTAATTAATTAAGACTATGTATGCAATTTCATTTTTTAGAAGATGCATTTACAATATGATTAAATCCTAAAAATGAAGTTTAAAATCTAACATGCTAATGAAATCAAGATTCGAACATTTTTTTATGATTTTTATTTTATTTTATGATTTTAGAATTATTAAACATGAATAGAATGCAACTAAATAAGGAAAAGTTCCTAAAATTTATTAAAACTATTTTTGATTATTTTAGGAGTAATTTCCTTGTAGGGCAAAAATTGGGTGTTCACACTAGCCATTGAATCTTCATGTATGGAGTGTGTGTAGGAAAGAAAAAAAATGATAGTAAAAGTATGTACAAAAAGATACACACCTCCAATTTTTAGTAATTTGTGCTAGTGACAATATAGAAGTGCTTAACTAAAAAAGGGCTATGTTAAATATGAATTGTGGCAAGGGAATTGGTTGAGAAGAATATGTGTTAATTTGTGAAGGTAGTGTATTAAAGTGCTTAGGAGGGTTAGTCACTATTCCTAAATATATCCTACCCGTCCCTTAGCCTACATTACAACCTTAAAAGTCCTAATTGATCCTAGATTTGGCTAACTTGAATTAGTGGAAATCTATTCTACAGGCAAGCTTATGGTATGACCACGGGATGCATGTGAATTCTTTGTGAGAGTGAGTGAAATTGTTCAAGTGTGTGATGTCCTTAAATAATGTTCAAAAGCATATTTGAATGTGTGAACTAGTTATATTCACTCTTTTGTTGTTGGTGGGGTACATGATCTCATGAACGATTGGTAATATTGTAATTTTCTTGTTGGGTAGGTGCGTGAATTGAGAGGGCTTAGTAGTTGCAAGTCGACTCTTGAGGTTGGGTGGTTGCAATTAGGTTGATTNCCTATCAGAGTTAAGGGTTAATGTGTGTGATTGAAAAGTAAAATACTCCTTGTTAATGAAATGTGTACGTGTTGAAGGATATTGCTCGAGGACGAGCAAGAGTCTAAGTGTGGGGTGTTGATGCGTGGCTAGAATCCATAGTTTTAAGCATTATGTACCTTAATTTTTATTTGCTTTTGTGATAAAAATACACGTTATATGTGCATAATAAAGTCTATTTCATGTGTAGGTGAATTGGAGATGGAAGCCGAGCTAAATGGGTGCATAAACATCAAAAATACGCTCAAGAGTCGAAAAGAAGTGACCCGGGCCATAGCCGGACGTTTTGGCCCAAAAGCCTGGCTTAATCAGGCGTTAGTGGGGTTTACATACCAAACGCCAGCCATGCCCAGACGTTAATGGGGCGTTAGAGGCCAAACGCCTGGCCTACCCAGGCTATAGCTGTGCATTTGAGGCTTAACGCCTAGGGTCCCTAGTTCGTAAATTTCGAGTTTTGAAGGTTTTATGTGTTTCCCGGTTAGAATAAAAGTCTCCTACACGGTTAGGGTTTGTCCCAAACATATAAATAGACCAAAAAACACAACTTTGAAGGAGGATGCCATTTTTGGGAGAGAAGATACACACAAGATCATTGAGGAAGCAAAGGATTATCAGTTTTCTTCATCTTATTCTAGTATTTTCCATTTATGCAAAACTTATGCAATTGTTTGATTCTAGCATGAGTGGCTAAACACCCATTGTTCTGGGGTTGTGGTTTAGCCATGAATATTGTTATTCTACATTAACGTAATCTTGATTATAGTTCGTTCAATATATGGTTGTTTCTTCAATTCTGCGTTTAATTGCTTAATTGTTTGGCCAGCAATTAGGTTCTATATACTATCTATGTTATGCTTGGGAAAGTCGTATACAGATTAGAGAAGAATTGAAGAGAGCGCAATCTTAACCCTTCAGGGGAGCGGATTTCTGGTTAGGATAGGAATATACCTAGTCACCGTGCTTAATTAAATATTGTAATCTTAGTACGTTCTAATGGATTAATTTCATAGGAATATAGGCGTTAATCTATTGAGAATAGGCGATTAGTACTTCGGGGGAAGGCTACAAGAGCAATTATCGATTAATTAGCAACCAGGAGTGAATTATATAAAAGGGAGAGTTAATTAGAATGCAATACGAGTGGTGAATTGATCACAACCCTGGAATATTTGTCTCTACTGAATACACACAACAATATTCTTATCACTTGATAATTCGTTAGTTCATAGAATCATAGTATAAATTAGTTAAATTCTTGGATTTTATTTTGAATCAATTAAATAACAATTAGAGTGATTCAACAAGTATTTTACGCAACTCCCTGTGGGTTTGATATTCGATTTAACATTATATTACTTGCTACGACCACGTATACTTGCGTGTGCGTTTGGGACCAACAGAGACTATCTGTATACGGTTAAAACTGGGCTCACCCGATTTCGTTGATTAACCGAGGCCAGGATGGTGGGCCGAGGATCAACCTCATATTATATCAGACCGAGATATGAAGGTGAGGTACCGAGCTCGGGATTCGAAGTACCAATCGAGATCGAGACCAGTAATGATCGAGACCAAACAAGATAGACACCGAGCAAGATCGAAGATAGCATACTAACGGAAAGCTGAGATATCCGTGATTGGTCGAGGATCATGACGGAAATCTCGGAACGGATCAAATCAAGAACGGTTATTTAGCTAATCACGAGATTTCCTTCTGTAATTAGAATTGTACCATAAGTAGAATTCCTTTACTATATAAAGGAGGGTTCTAGTCATTTGTAATCATCTAACTCTCTCATAACAAAGTATTAAAATACTCTTTTCTCTATTAAACTCTCTTGTTCTTCAATTAAGTTCATATTTCTTAACTATATTCTCAGCCGTTTCGAGGGTGATCTAGCTCGAGGGCCAAATTGTATTTCTATACTGGTTTGCTTGATTTTACTGTTAATTTCTAGTATTAATCATCATATTTATCAATTTGTACTAGGTAAAATCACATATCCTTAAAACCACTTATAAGCTTAATTGTTATCCGATTTTAAGGGTAAATGTACGTACGTACGTACGTACGTACATACATACATACATACATACATACATTCTCAGCCGGTTCGAGCGTGATCTAGCTCGAGGGCCAAATTATATTTCTATACTGGTTTGCTTGATTTTACTGTTAATTTCTAGTATTAATCATCATATTTATCAATTCGTACTAGGTAAAATCACATATCCTTTAAACCACTTATAAGCTTAATTGTTATCCGATTTTAAGGGTAAACGTACATACATACATACATACATACATACATACATACATACATACATACATGCATGCATACATACATGCATACATACATGCATGCATACATACATACATACATACATACATACATACATACATATAGGAGTATAACATGTTACTTACAATTTATTATATAGATTGCGGATGAATACTTATTAGATAGTTTCACGATTACCTTTTTAAACGATTGGTTTATATAAATATTTTCTACATTATCGGTTATAGTACTTTGACTCATAATATTAATTGAGAATTAACCTAAATAATTGTGCACTTAATCACTTAAACTAAAATAGCCGGCGAATATTTATCTTACGTAAATGTCAAAAATAAGTCCAAACCTACCAACCACTAAATATTAATCATATACTTACTATCCAAGCGCATACAAAAATTTAAAACTCAGATAAATAATGATTCTTCTCTCCAAGAATCACACGCAAAGATCTCCTTCCATATTTTTAAGTGTGATCATCAATATTAGATACAAGATGGAAAGTAATTTCATGGATGAGGTAGAAAAGATGAAACATAGAGAAAAAAAAATTACAAGATTCCAAATACCTAAGCAAAAAAGAGATATTTTTCAATGGGTATGTTTTGAAAACATATAGACGAGTCAATATACGAAATTTGAGAAATATTAGAGGTGATTTGGACTAGTTTTGAATCAAAATTTGTAGTTGAATTCGAGTTTAAACTACGGCATATGAATCTAACATGTATCTCACATACAAGTATACATGGATATACATGATATACAAAAGAGATACATATCTGATATACAAGTGATACACAAAAGATACACGAAGATACATAGTGAGATACATATATATCATCTTCTTTTATGTTCATCTTGTGTACTTCGAATTTCACTCATATTTCAATTCAAACTACCTAAATCTCCACCAAATCGTACAAACATTGAGATTCACACTTCTTAAGATGTATCCAATCTACAACATCTACTCGAAATATATTCTAATTTTGAAAACCCAAATTTTTTAATTCAAACTTAAACTAGCTTCAATGGCCATCCATGGGAATTTCAGTTTAATTCGTCAACACGATCCACCAAAATAATATTCAATAGTGATTTCTAAATTGAATTAAGATGCTCGATTTCTGAAGCTCACTTTAGCTCACCGTATGCTTGAAAACTGGCATTAATTGAAAATTATTTGGATTAAAATGATATTTGGTACATTTTTGGTAAATATTTTAGTTTTTCCGCTAGTTTTAATTGAAATTGTTTATGGACTGACAATTTGAATATTTTTTCATATAAACTATCTGTATAATAAGTGTATATTCGTGTATAATCTATGCATACTGATTTTAAAAAGTAAACAGTGAATACATTCATCTATTTGAATGGACCATAGAGAGTGAGAAGCTATGTTGGTATAATGGAACAGCTCATATATAACATGTTGCTTTCAATGTGCTCATGCACTAACTCGTACCAAAATTTTCTCCAGTCAAATAGTCCTTTTGGACTGACAACTCTTCTAATGGTGACAGGACTATTCAACTATCCTAGAGCTTTTGGTTTTTTTCCCTTTCGAATCTTTGCATTATTTCACGTGGTGTCGAATGGACATTTCAAACCTACGATAGGGAAACAAAGATAAACTGTAATTTGTTGGGATAAAATATATACTACTCTAATAGTTTTAGTTGACATATAAGTGGCTTATCCAATCTTACAAGTTTGGGCTGGGGTCTGCAAGTTCTTTTTAGTCAATTCATAAGGAGTAACACTATACTTAGTGTTCTATTATAATATAATGGCGTCGAGTAAAAAACAGTCAATACAACTGAACTTTGTACTAAGCATTTGCCTCTGCTCGGTACCATATCGTGCAGAGGCGGATCTAGAATTTTGAGTTTATGGATTCAAAATTTGAAAAAAATAATTTATTAGGTTATGTTATATTGTTACATATTAAGAGAATTTTTAATACAAATATAAGATTCGGGTCAAACCTACTGTTATGCCGAACGAATAAGCAAAAGTGCAGAACTGTAGTTCCGTCCTGATATTGTTGCACGTAATCTTTTGAAGTCAACTTGTTGAAGTGAAATGATGTACATAAATCATCATCAATCGTATAACCTTGGTTCGTGGATTTTCTTTGTTATCAAGAAAATGGTAAGAGATTTGAGAAGTAGGGTACTAATCCGACCAAATAAGCAGAATGGGTCTCATGATTCGATGTCTGTGGAATTTGTACTACGGAAGTACAACAACAATAATTATAATATGATAATAATATATGTGGTAAGCTTGATACTTGGTCCAGTTTCACATTCCAAAAACTAGGAAACTGCTGTTTAATTTAGAACCATATAATATTCTGATCTAGGAAAAAGTTATTGGTTTGCTAAACGATGGTATGTCCTGGTGAGGACAATTGATCTACTAACCTGTTACATAGCAATTGTATAGTGAGGGCATTATAGTCTTTACCAATTGTATAGTGAGGGCATTATAGTCTTTTACTTGGAGGTGGTTAGTCGGTTAGGAAGGTCAGTGGAGTTAGTTAGAGAAACAATATTAGTATTTGTTAACTGGATAGTTTTGGGCATCCTATTTCATTTTTGTAAAGATTACAATCAATAACATCACTTCCAATTCTTCTACTCTTTAGCTTAATCAATTTACGCAACTCTATTCAAGAATTGTTCTCAATCCCAATTCCTTAGGATTGTGTACTTGAGTTCTTCAGTGAGCTCACTTCATTGGTATCAGAGCGGCGATCTTGGGCGGAGCGATGCCAGAATCAACATCGACGAATACCTAAAATAGTGAATTGATACGGGAAATGGATAAATTGAGAGAACAAGTTCGGATGCAGGGCAATCAACATGAAGATTCTTTGAGTGAGATTCGAGTGTTAGCAGTTATGGTTGCTGGTAACTGAGCTCCGGCGGCGGCAGAAAATGAGGGGTTTCATGCTCCAAGTAACAATCTTCCCTCTAAGTGTCGTTACCAGCGATTTGATTTTTCTAGGTTTAATGGGGAAGACATTAATGGGTGGTTGTACAAAGCGGAACAATTCTTTGATTACGAGAAGATTTCTGAGAATAATAAGGTTCAAACGACTTGTATTAACATGAAAGGGAAAGCCTTACAATGGAACAAAATGTATATGAAAAAGCTAGAATAGGAAGATTTTCAAATTGGGATGATTATGTAAGAGTTGTTCATCTTAGATTTGGAAATGTGGAACATGGAGATCCCATGGCGGAACTAGTGGCCTTTAAACAGACGGAAAATGTTCAAGAATACCTTGATAAGTTTGATGAGCTATTGAATCAGGTGGAATTGACATAAGAACATTCCATTAGCATTTTCTTAGCCAATTTGAAGCCTGAAGTTGAGGTGCAAGTGCATATGTTTAGTCTAAGAACACTTATGAAGCTTATAGTCAAGCTAGACTAGTTGAGCAATCTCAGAAACTACAACAGGGACAAACTCAAGCTTTGGTGAGGAGTTCAAGATTCCTACTCCCAAATCCTAGTAATTCTTGGGGTACCTTGTCTAAAGGTTCAAGTGTGGGACAAAATGGTGGAAGCAGCAGGATGGTTGGGCATAATGGTCCTAACAAGGCTGGCAACAAACCTACAATTCAAGGATCTAGGAGGTTGTCAGCAGCAGAGATGGATGCAAAAAGGGCTTAGGGTATTTGCTATTGGCGTGATGAAAAATACACTCCTAACCATGTATGCAGTCGAAGCAAACAACTGTTTATCTTGGAGATGGATGAAGATGTAGAAGAAGGCATATGTGAGGAAGAGATAGGTGAAGAGCAGAACTCTGAGGAATTAAATCCTCAAGTATCTGTTCATCCAATGAATGGTACAAGTGATTATACAACAACGAGAGTAAAAGAGATTGTCAAAAGCGAAATGGTATATGTCTTAATTGATTCGGGGGCGACCCATAATTTCATGGATTTAACAGTAGCCAAGAGGTTAGGGCATCAGTTGACGCTCGTGGTCTAGATGATTTCGCTTGTCCGCTGGATGAAGGACCGGTGGCTTGGAGCTTTCTGTGGGGTGCCATATTAACTATAATAAGGAACATCATTAGCGCAGTACAAACGAAGTGATCCAACTGTGGTTACTCAGAATTCACTCTTACAATTGATCACAATAATCATTGACACTCACTGTGGCATTTGAACAAACACGTTGTGGGCATCATTCATCGAAGCCCCCAATGAACCATGTTACCACAATTGCACCAAACTCACCCACTATTTTTAAGAGTTACAACTTCACAGACTCCACCACCTACAAGCAACTAAGTGTACATTACATATTACTTCTAAAAAAATAAGAAAAATTACTACCTAAACAAGAATTCAAAAGAAAAACTAACAAAATTAGGGAAAAGGAAAATCGTACCTGGGGTGAGAGAAGAGTGTGAGAATTGAAGAAGAGTGGTGGAGGATTAGCTTGAACCTTTGGGAAGATTGCATCGGTGGTGAGGGTGAATGAGATTTTGAGATTTTGTTTGGGAGTAGTGAGGAAGAGGAATAGTTTTTGGAGAGGAAGAGTTTTGGTGGGAATAGGAGAAAGGGGGTTTGGGGTTGGGTGAATTAGAAAAAAGTGAAAGAGAATGAAAATCAAAAAATAAATAAATAAGAAAATTACACTAACTACAACAGGCCTACCGGGCGACCGAACGAGCGCGACTGCGCTAGTGAGGCAGAACACTGGGTGATTAGCGTGGCCATGAGCACGGTTGAAGCGTGGACGCGCTTGTAGCATCATTATGAGGCAGACTGAACCCAAATTAGCGCGGTCGAGCACGGCCGCACTACCTAGAGGCAGAACACTGGGCGATTAGCGCGGGCATAGCGCGGTCGCGCACCTAGCATCGACGATTTGCTCTTCTTTTTTTTAACCTTTTTCCCCACGTTGTCTTGACTTATCATTAGCCTGAGCTCACCTGCATGTGTTAGTACTTACAAACAATCAAATACAGTTCTAACTACTCTACATTCACTATGTGTTGGGTTGCCTCCCAACCAGCAACTTAGTTAATGTCGTGGCACGACAATTACAACAAGTCAATGGGTTGCCTCCCATGCAGCGCCTGATTTAACGTCGCGGCACGATGCAGATGAGTGCATTTAAGGCTCACTCGACTTCTGAGGTTCAGTCAGATGTATCACTGACACTTCCTTGGTTTTATCAATGCCTGCATGCGGTTTCAATCTATGCCCGTTGACTCTAAATGTGTGGGTATCTTTTTCTGAAGCAATCTCTTTGGCACCTGAAGGGAGCACTTCGACCACACAAAATGGCCTTAGTCTTGAATTATAAAGCAACACCATATCTCCGGGTTTGAAGTTTCGCTCAACAGTGTTCTTATCGTGCAACCTCTTTATTTTCTCCTTGTACAACCTCGTGCTCTCGAAAGCAAGATATCGAAACTCATCTAGCTCATGAAATTTTGTGACTCTATTTGTGCCCGCTGCCTCAATGTCCACATTAGTTGTTTCAATGACCACCAGGCTCTATGTTCTAGTTCCACTAGCAAGTGACAGGCCTTACCGTACACCAACTTGTATGGTGATATACCAATTGGTGTTTTGAAGGAAGTTCTGTAGGCCCAGAGTGCATCATCTAGATTTTTTGCCCAATCAGTTCTTGTGGCATTCACAGTTTTAGTCAGCACACTCTTTATTTCTCTATTAAACACTTTGACATGTCCACTGGTCTGAGGATGGTATGGGGTTTCCACCTTGTGGCGCACATCGTACTTTGCTAGCAATTTCTCGAAGGCTCAGTTGCATAAGTGCGTGCCTCTGTCACTGATAATGTCTCTCGGGATCCCAAAACGGGTGAATATATTATTCTTCAAAAACCCAAACACCATCCTTGCATCATTGGTGGGGAGAGCTGCAGCTTCCACCCATCTGGACACATAATCTACAGCAACAAGTATGTACTTATTGCCATAGGAGCTGACGATGGGGCCCAGGAAGTCTATCCCCCATACATCGAACACTTCAACCTCTTGAATTGGGTTCATGGGCATCTCATGGCGATGGGAGGTGTTCCCGGTTTGCTGACATTCATCACAGCCCTTCACCCATTGATGTGCATCCTTAAACACAGTTGGCCAGTAAAAACCCGACTTCTAGAACTTTTGCTGCCGTCCTGACTCCTCCAAAATGTCTGTCATATACCGATGCATGACATGGCTGCAAAACAGAAGGTTTCTCTATCTCGGGGACACACCTCCGGATCATATTGTCAACACAAATTCTAAACAGATAAGGTTTATCCCAGTAATCTATGTGGCAGTCACGGTAAAACTTTTTCTTTTGCACAGAGGAAAGGTCATAGGGGACTATACTACTTGCCAGGTAATTTGCAACGTCTGCATACCATGGCAATTCCTCAAGGCTTGTAGCAAGTATCTGCTCGTCTGGAAAGGTTTCTAGAATATCTTCTACCTTAACTGAGTTTTCAGCTCCTTCAAGTCGGGATAGATGATCTGCGACTTGGTTTTTCGTGCACTTACGGTCACGAATCTCCAGGTTGAACTCTTGCAATAGAAGCACCCAACGAATCAGGCGCAGTTTGGACTTCTTCTTTTCAATCACGTACCTAAGAGCAGTATGATCAGTATATACAATTACCTTAGAGCCAATCAGGTATGATCTGAACTTGTCAAATGCGAACACCACAACCAGCATCTCCTTCTCAGTCACAGTGTAGTTCAGTTGGGCTCCACTCAATGTTCTACTTGCGTAGTAAATTTGGTGCATTATCTTGTCTTTCCAGTGTCCTAGCACTGCTCCCACTGCATAGTCACTGGCGTCACACATGAGTTCGAACGGTTTCTCTCAGTCGAGGTCAACAATGATGGGTGTTGTGACTAGCCACTTCTTCAACTCCTCGAATGCTACCCTGCAATCATCAAAAAATATGAAAAGGTGATCTTTTTCTAACAACTTACACAGAGAGTTGGAAATTTTTGAGAAGTCTTTGATGAATCTCCGATAGAAACCAACATACCCGAGGAAGCTCCTGATTGCTTTGACCGATGTGGGAGGTGGAAGCTTTGCTATCACATCAACTTTCGCCCGATCCACCTCGATTCCCTTGCTTGATACCAGGTGTCCCAAGACTATACCCTCTTGTAGCATAAAGTGGCACTTTTCCAAATTGAGTATAAGGTTAGTCTCGATACACATTTTCAACACTCGGGTCATATTTGTAAGGCACTCATCGAATAAGTTTCCCACCACTGAGAAATCATCCATGAACACCTCCATTATATCTTCAACCATGTCAGTGCATATGGTCATCATGCACCTCTGGAATGTGGTTGGTGCATTGCATAGGCCAAAGGGCATTCTCCGGAAGGCAAAAATCCTATATGGACATGTGAACGAGGTCTTCTCTCTGTCCTTTAGTGCAATGGAGATTGGTTGTACCCTGAGTATTGATCCAGAAAACAGAAGTGGGACCTCCCTGCCAGTATGTCAAGCATCTGATCAATGAAGGGAAGTGGGAAGTGGTCTTTCCGGGTGGCCAGATTCAATTTTCTATAGTCCATACAAATTCTCCAACCTGTGACGGTTCTTGTATAGATCAGCTCATTATTATTATTCTTTACCACCGTCATACCACCCTTCTTAGGAACACATTGCACCGGGCTAACCCAGTTGCTGTCAGAGATGAGGAAAATGATTCCTGCATCTAACCACTTAATAATTTCCTTCTTCACCACTTCCTTCATATTGGGATTCAGCCTTCTTTGGTGTTCTCTGGAAGGTTTGTGGCCCTCTTCCAGCAAAATTTTATGCATACAATATGCCGTGCTGATCCCCTTAATGTCTGCCATGGTCCACCCAATGGCAGTCTTGCACTCTATGAGCACCTGCAAAAGTTGTTGTGTCTGCACATCTAACAAACTAGATGAGATAATAACAAGTAATGTGGAGTTAGGTCCTAGGAATGCATACCTGAGATGGGTTGGCAGTGGCTTCAACTCCAGCCTTGGTAGTTCTCCTATGGATGGATTGGCTGGAGGGGTTTCTCTTTTTTCTAAGTTCAGGGGCTCAAATTCAAGTGATCTCTTCCAAAAGCCTTTGCCCTCAAGAGCCAGCACCCATTCTGCCAATTCTTCCTCATTCACCTCATCTAAATTCATAAGACATGCAGCAAGAGGATCCTCAATAGTCAAGGTCTCGTCATCCTCTTACAGGATTACATCCACGGCATCAATAAGAGAATAATTGGAGAATTCACTTGGCTGCCTCATAGATTTCTGCACGTTGAATGTTATATCCTCATTGTTCAACCTCATCTTGATCTCCCCAGTTTCACAATCAATGAGATATCGCGTTATGGACAAGAATGGCCTTCCCAAAATAATGGGAATTTCTCCATCCACTCTACAGTCAAGAATTACAAAATCTGCAGGGAACACAAATTTCCCTACCTGCACCAACACATCATCCAAAATACCTGAGGGTATTTTCACAGTTCTGTCGGACAGTTGCAACAACATAGACTTCGGTCTAGCTCTTCCAATCCCCAGCCTTTTGTAGATAGCGCATAAGATTAATGTTGGCCCCCAAATCACAGAGTGCCTTGGCAAAGGCAAAGTTACCAATGGTGCAGGGAATTGTGAAACTCCCTGGATCGGACAACTTTTCAGCAACTGGTCTAGTCACCACAGCACTGCAGGTCTGGTCAGAGCCACTGTGGCCAAGTCTTGGAAGTCGAATTTTTGGGACATCAAGTCCTTCATCATTTTTGCATAACCAGACATCTCCTTCAAAGCATCAAATAATGGAATATTTACCTGAGCCTGTTTCAACATCTCCAAGAACTTCTTGTATTTCTCATCTTTCTGGTACTTGGCCATCCTCTGTGGGAATGGTGCTGGAGGTATCTTCTATCCAATGATTTGTGTTTTCTATTTGTCAGACACTATCTCTACTACCGGCTCCTGGCTGTCTCAGCTTCTTTCTCAGCCTCAATCTGTATGTTGGTTTCTTTCTAGGCAGGCTGCACTACTCTGTCAGTCTTGCTGAATCATCTAGCTCAATGGGCACTGGTACAAGTGTCTCAGCCTGTCTACTTTCTCGAGCCCTCTCTTGCTCCAAGTCTAGGTCTCTGCCATTACGTAGACTCACTGCCATCAGCTGCTTTGGGCCTTGATCTTTTGGATTTACCTGAGTGTCTGCAGGTAATGTCCCATGAGGATGATTATTCAATGACATTGAAATTTGACCCAATTGCACTTCAATGTTCTTTATTGTTGACTCATGTGCATCTACTCTTTCAGTCACTTTTGCATTTGACCCAATAACCTGCTGCATCATTGCCTCGAGTTTAGCAAATCCATCTTCTTGTCTCCCACCATGTTGCTGCTGAGGAGGATGACAACCATGCTGCTGATTTTGGTGGTTGTACCCCAGTGGCCTTTGGTAGGGCACCACATTACCGTGAGGTCACATGGCTCCCATATTTCTATTGTTGTGCTGCGGCTGGACTGGCCTATATGGCTGATTATGCTGGCCCTAATTCTGACCATCCTGTCTCTGGCCCCCATAATTTGACACATAATTCATGTTTTCAGGGTAGTGATGGTGATCACTTTCAGCATTCCACTGGCTACCAATTCACTGACTAATGCAAGATGTGCATAAGCCCCCATTGGTTGTATCTACAATGTGCACCTGTTGTTCTGCCTTGACTCTTCCACCTTTTTGGTGAGTATGCTCATTTGTGTCATTAAGGTGGCCGTATTTTCAGTAAGAGTGTTGGTTGCATCTAAGGCCACTGAGTGAACTACTGGAGTGATGGGTGCATTCCTGGTTGTCCACCCCGAATTTTGTTCCATCTTGTCAAGAAGGATCTGGCTTTCTCTCCATCATTTGCTCAAGAATGCTCCACCAGTTGAGCATCAACATTAGCCTTCACGCTATCTTCTAGACCCATGTAAAACCGCTGCCCCAACATCTGCTTTGGAATACCGTGGTGCGGATATATAACCAACATCCCTTTGAATTGTCCCCATGTTTCGCAATGTTTCCGTTGGTTTCTGTCTAAAGCTCAAAATTTCATCAATTTACTGAGCAGTCTTGTTGGGTGGATGAAACTTGTTCACAAATTATTTGACTAACTCCTCCCATGTACAGATAGAATTGATAGGAAGTGAGTTTAGCAAAATCTGGGCTGCTCCTGTCACTGAGAATGGAATCAACAATAGCTTTATTGCTTCCTAAGTTACATTGGGTTGCCTTTGAGTTTTGCAGATTGACAGGAAATTCTTCAAGTGCTGTTGAGGATCTTTAATGTATGACCCCGAGAATAGTCCCTTGTTTTGCAACAAGTGCAGCATGTTATTTGTGATTTTAAAAGATTCAGCTTGTATCTGCGAGACTACTATCGTTGTGGCCAAATTCTCTGATATGGGTTGTGTCCAGTCATATAGTGCAGCCTCTGGCTGCGCATCTGGGTCTACCACGTTATCCCCATTATTGTTTCTGTTGTTTACCAGCTCTGCCATGTCTGGTTCAGGTTGTTCAGTTGATAGTTGTTGTTTGCTTTTTCGGTTGGCCCGATTCAAGGCCTTGAAAACTTTCTTGGGATCTGATAATGCTTCAAACACTTCACCAGTTCTCGATGAGTTTCTAGGCATGCACCTGTACAACCAAGTTAGAAAACGTTAAAATTTCAATTTATGGATTGAAAAGGAAGAAAATTTATCACACTAAGAATTTTTGTATTTATTTCAACTGTAATTAATAACACCGTTAATTCCCCGGCAGCGGCGCCAAAA
This sequence comes from Nicotiana knightiana, assembly GCA_005239525.1. Taxonomy (NCBI): domain Eukaryota; kingdom Viridiplantae; phylum Streptophyta; class Magnoliopsida; order Solanales; family Solanaceae; genus Nicotiana; species Nicotiana knightiana. The sequence continues at coordinate 31,855 of ML425945.1, forward strand.
TTTGATCACATCCAACTATGCCTTATAAAAAGGACTAAGCGGTTGTTGCAAATATAATTCAGGTATTTAGCCCAAAGCCGATTCCCACAGGGAATTAACCTATCAATTAATTTTGCCAAACTCACTAAATTCTTCGTAATCAACTTCCCAGATGTTTTGAATAAAAATTGGTGATGTTTCTACTAACTATGACTGAACAAGATTAATTAAACTAAGAGCCAACTAAGGCTGAGTTGTAAACAAATAAGAGAAGGGTCTAAGGTTGTGATTTCCCTTATTGATGGACTCCCTTCCTGTTATGTGTCAGATAAATTTGCCTAATCTTCTCTATCGATCATGAGCACTCTTACTACCATAACTCTCTCCTGAGTAATTACGATAATTTACTAGACGCACTCTCTCGAGTTACGCTAGTTGGCTTTTATTACAGCTCACTTAGATCGCACCCAAGGTATCGTTAGCCCTAATCCCACCTTTAAACCCTTTGTTGTTGATTCCTCATATACTTTGGGAGTGTTGATGTTCAACAACTACCTAAATATGCACTCTCTCTCCCGAGTAATACATACTAAATAGGCACAGCTAATTGAGGGCCCTTCAATTAACTACAACAGAAACGTAGTTGAACAAATAGAGATTAAACTGTGCAAACTATATTAAAACAACAAGAAGTTCATCCTTCAACAGGTTCCATCAAAACCCTAGACTAAATAATTTAGCTACTCATAATTGTTTTCATAATAACAACAACAAAATTCATCATGAATGATAAAAACACAAGGAAGAAAGGTAGAACTCGATGCCGAATTTTCCTCCTTGCCTCTTGCCTCTCCTTGCCTTCAAAAAAACTATGAAAACCTTGATATCCTCTTTTTGGGAGAGCTGGACCTCTTATAGGTTAAGTGGAATTTTCCCCAAACTTCCAAGTTTACCCCTAAAATTACCGAAATTCGGATTGACTAGCGCGGCCGCGCTCGAACCGCGCATGGGCCGCGCTAATTGCGTTTCAGACTGTCGCTATTTCCTGGACTAGCGTGACCGCACTAAGACCGCACTTGGGCCACGCTAATCGTGTTACAAACTGCCTAGATTCTTCTGCTCTAGCGTGGCCGCGCTTGGCCCACGCTAGAGTGGATCATCTATTCATTTCTTCTTTTCTTTCTTCTTTCACATGCACTCTGCTCCGAAGGGCTTTCCTTGTGTAAATTTAGCTCCAAACACTGTCCTACGTCCTCATAATCACGACTTGCTCCTGCAAAACATAAAATTCACAATTAGAGCCATTTTTCGTCAATTAACTTTTCCTAAAACAGTGAAGCATAGTAAAGTTAGGGCATAAATGGTTGCTAAACTACATGAATCTAGACTATTATCATTTCCCTAATGCCTAAGTTACCAGATTAAAGTTATCTGAACTTTCTTAAGGTCTATTCAGTTAGTGTATTGATTCCTAAATGCCTATGAATATGTTTACTCACTTGTCCTGAATCACTGTAGTGATTGTCTCACATTTATGTTAGCTTGTGTTAAGACTCTCATTGCTAGTTATAATCTGCCACTCTGCTATTGTGTCAACATGACCACTCGACCCCACACCCTTCTAGTGTTTGTTTGTAATTCAGAATGGTTGTGTCATCATGTTTGAATTGCTGCTTTAACCTTTGATACAAACTGGATCATCTTTGGTTGTTACCTACTACTTTGAAGAATAGTTTGTATAGATCTCTTAATTCGTGACTGTAATTTCACCCCTCTGCTAGCATGATGCCCTTACCCTTCTATGAATATTTGACCCATCACAATGATGTCCTATTTTTCTTGATAATAACACTAGGTTATGTACTCAACCTAATTCAGCCATGTTTTAACTTATTCTGCACCTATGGTCTTGCCAAATCTACAAACATGTTCTTTGCCAACTTTTCTTTAGCATGTGATTGCTGCTATGCTATAATGTGGAGCCTGTTTATCATTTTCATTAAGCTTGTTTTTCTCTAAGTTCTATGATTTGTTTAAGTATCTGCTTGTTAACTCAATTTGGTCATGTCTGCTTAAATCACCAATTCTTCTTTTCTCAATTTTGGTCCTTTCTTTCCCTGTGACTTGAGCTCTTTTGAATCCTATTCTTAGCCAGCTGCAAGCCAAGGTTATCTAGGTTCTGTCCTTTGGCCTCCCTAGTGTGAGCACTGCCCAGGGTTCATCTGGGACCCTCGTGAACTCTGACACACTAGGATTTGGTCTCTAATCCTTCCTCTGAATTGTTTTTGTTAACCACCCTATTGTGAGCAGTACCCTGGGATCTTGAAGCCCTTGGAAACTCTGACACACTAAGGCCTTGGTTCTATATGCTCAACTCTGTCTTGTGCTCACTGGGTGAATCGCTCAATTCCTGGCTGCATTATGTCTATGAGTATGTAACTTTGGGGATGTTGTGAATTGTGAGAATGAAGGCCTGGCTTGTCCAGGTGTATTTTGGGCATACTGTAGGCTCCCTATAGCTATTCTACTCTGTAATTTATGCTATTCATTCTGGGTCTGTAGTAATTATTGTAATAATATTTTGGGGTATTAGTGAAATTGGGAAAGGGATTTTATATTATACTTGCATTAAATTGGGTAGAAATCCTGCCTGTAAGTTCAATAATGTGTTATTGTATGTTCAGTTGTCGTGTGTTATAAATCATGCCTATAGGTATTCTTTTATGTTCAGTCAACATATGTTAGCAATCCTGCCTATAGGTTCATCACTTAGTTCAATTGTGTTCTGTTTCTGCTTGTTATAAACCATGCCTATAGGGAATTGTATGATTCAATATGCATGCCGGATTCTGTTTACATGCTGCCCTATTCACAAATTCTAGAAATCATGTCTATAGGATCTAAAATCAGCTTTAATTGTAGAAATCATGCATGTAGGTCTAAACCAGTTTAATTATCATCTTGCTCATTTATTCAGGAGTTTTCAACATTGTGTCATTATCATCACTAGAAAGCATGCCTATAGGACTAAATAAGTAATTCTGAATATTCTTCTGTGATTACCACTATTCATTATTGCGTAGAACACCTAGACATCATGCATATAGGTTTAATCCGCTTAACTGGTGCAAATCTACAATTGTCAATATTAATCAGCTTCGCGTGCATTTATTGTCCAAGTGCGGAGGCTAACTTGAGCCCGTATTTGCTTATATTTGAAAGTCCAAAATATTTTGTATGTCGCCTAGTATTTTCCATTTTGAGCAACCTGAGTTAAATTCTAGAACCACCATGAAATAGAGGTTCAAATGCCTCCTGGACCATAGGCATGGGACGGGTAGTGCACACATTGAGTACAACTTACAATTGACTCATGTGCTTTAGGTAAATAACATAAAGATAGTAATCGGGTAGCAGGATATTATAGTCTATGCGCGCTGAATAATATGAGTAACACCCCACCTTGAGGGGGTTATGGAGTATTATTTATGTTGCACGGGGTAATCCTTTAGGCTAAAAAACTTAGGACCCCCCACCTTTGTTTAAAGTTAATCATTTTATTTTGTTTGTCCATATTGCTTCTCTTATCTTAGACTAATTCATATAATTCGAGTTCGGTCGGGACCCACCGTTGTGACCTCGAGGAGTACCTAACACCTTCTCCTCAAGGTAATTTTAGCCCTTACCCGATCTTTGGTGACGCAAACTGGTTAATCCATAGTTATCTGCAAATAGGTTCCCTAACGCACCTTAATCCGTTAGGTGGCGACTTTCTCTTTTAATACCCTTCCTTAAAAGATTTGTCACGTGTCGAAACCCGATTTCGCGAGAAAAAGGGATGTGACATGATGGAGACTCTGCTGGGGATATTTTTAGGCACTTATCATTTTGAACTTGGTCTATATAAATTAGTCTCTCCCGATAAGCGTGTCTTTATTATTTTGCTGTCATTTGAATATCCCGCTCCCATTTTCCCTTTTTATTGCTACATGCACACCCTCTTCCCTATTTCCCCTTTATATGAACTCACGTGCAACACTTCGCTTAATTTGGTTACAATGTGCATTCCCCCTATTCCTGATCATGTTCACTGGCTTGAACTTTTAAATTTTGTTATATCATGTCTTTCCCAATCCTTACCCCTTTATTTGCTTTATTACAATTTTTTCACATTATGCGAACTAACTTCTTCCCTGTTTTTCTTTATTTTTTGTCTTTACATTTATTAAATAATATATTTATCATTTTTATCATGCAAAATACTTGACAACGTGTTGTTTTATCTTTGCATAAAGCATGCTCCACATCATATTCCTCTAGTGCCCAATTAATACCATAGCAGCACTTGATGAGTGTCTGCGCTCTTCCTATATCACCCTTTTTAAATTTGGAAAGGCTTATTTGCGGTACAACTAGTAGATCAGCGGTGCAATCGACAGTTTCGTGCCTTTCCCTCTCAAGTTGTCCACTTGAGGGTACCGATCTAGACTCTTATAGGAACCCCACTCTGATGTTAACTGTGCATGCATCATGTCTAAACCTAGCATGGGTAAGAACGTTGTTCGCGTAATAACTCTCTAAGGCAAGCCTTGTCCAAAGCCCATCGGGATTTCCATAATCTCAACTGGCACAATCATGATATGTGCATTATTTGGAAAAACGTGCCGATATGCCAATCATTAATGTATAAATAGTCGAATCCGAATGAGGAAAGGGCTAACTTTATCTGTTTTGCAAAAATGAGGCACGAAGTCCCCAGGTTCGATATGGTTCGAAGTATCCCACCTTTGTTGCTATATTGGTGGGAAAATCTCTCGCCAAGCGACAAAAACCATGTGAAAAGAGTTCTCGGGAATTTACCTTCTTTGCTAGACATTCAGGCAAACAATATACTGATCGAGGCCGCTACTATGTTCTGGGATGAAAAGAGGGTTGTTTTCTGTTTCGGTGATATAGAGATGACTCCCTTCTTGAAGAAACATGAGGCTTTGCTGAGATTCCCTGGGATAACCTTGGTCTGTTGGTACCAAAAAATCGCACTTCTCGAGTGTTTCTGAAAATGATGGGTTTTAGAAGGAATGATGAGTTAGTTTGCCTGAAGAAGTCTTATTTACCATTCGACTTCCTTTACGAACATTATCGGCACAACCCGTCCTACCGCCTCTATCATGATGAGTTTGCTATCACTTCTCTGGGTTGGACTCATCGCCAGGTTTTTGTGTTCATCGTCTGTTTTCTGCGGATGCTAGCATTCCTAATACAAGGAGAAAGGTTCCACACTCGCTTAGATATGGCTACCAAGACCTTAATAGAAGGAATCAAGGGACAGACTTACATTATTGTCCCAATGATTGTGGCAGAGATATACCGAGCCCTAGACCGCTGCAAGAAAGGATAATGCATTTTGAGGGTTGCAATCTGTTACTACAAATATGGCTATTGGAACATCTTCAAAGGGGACAATACCGTCAGGAATTTCCGCGGCGACCATGGAATGACCACATAGCTTTTCACCATCCAAAAAGAATGACTTTCATCCCGGACAGGTTGGCACAACTAGGAAATGTTGTGGACTGGGTACACTTCTTTAACAATTTGACTACGACAAGGTCCATTGGGTCAAGAGATGTTCCTCACCTAGTGTTGATGGGGTTAAGGGTTATCTATCCTTATGCTCCTATCAGAGTCATGAGGCAGACTGGGAGGAAACAAGTCATACCACGAGTTTCCAAGATGGTTCACTACAAAACAGATTTCCAGGGTGATGCCATTCCATTCAAGTGTAAGGCACAACACATGTGGCATCTAAAGATCATTGTGGAAAATGATGCTATCGAGCCAAATCGGTATCATACTGGCCACGTGTATTTCCACCCATCATGGTTTGACGATGACATAGCAGGAGAAGTAAAGCCATGGATCGATTTGGAAATAGGGTCATAGACTACACTGCCGAAGCACAAGTAAAATACAGGAGGTTACACAAAAGGATCTTTGAATCAGAGGCCAGACACTTGGAACATCACAAAGTGGACATGGAAGCAATCAATGAATGGAGACGAATCGCTACCAAATCAACAGAGATGTTGGAGTATTTAGAGCAGGGTTTGATGGAGCTTGAGGGGAAGATGAGGAAAAGAGTTGTGGATTGTCAAAATGCAGAGGGAGATGAATGAGGACATCTAGCAAGGGTGTATCTGCTGTTGGACATGCGCGACCTGGGGAATGTGATTGATGGGGCTAAGAAGGCCAAGCTTGGAGAAGGTCCCTCTGGGACCGAGTAGATTACAATTAATATTTACCTATTTTCTATATTTGTTCTAGAATTCAATTGTAATAAGGCAAATGCCACTAGTGACTCTTTATAATTATTGTCATTTTAGTAGGAATTTGGTCTATTTATCATATTAACGAAATGACACAATTATCGGCATTGAGCTTTCTCCAAATCTATATGTTGCTAGGCCTCCTCGGGCACAATGAGGTCCCCAAAATTAGGACGCAAGTTTATAATTTCGCAATACGTTTTTAATTACTGCAAATATTCTTTCAAAACTCCCTACTGACTTGTTTACTTGTTTGCTTTTCTTTGTTTTGATTATTTCCATCCCCTAAGGTTGGTTTGTGCATACTGGCATCATCGACATATCATACCATATCTAGAGGTCCTCCACCTCCTCCTCCTCCAAGTGATCCTAAAAAGAAGGGAAAAGGTAAGATGGACGACATGAGTGGTATCAGGAAAGACAACGCTACACATGCAGAGAATGTTGAGACTTCAGATGGTCGGAGTACTCCGGCATAGAATGATTTGGTCCTACAATTGGAGCAGAAAATACTGGAGTTACAAGGGGAACTTGAGCAGGTCCGTAATTTGGCAAACCTCTCCCTCACCTTGAATGTCCCAGATAACAACCAACAAAATACCCAAAATCTAGCGCCTCTTCAAAACACATCAAACCAGCATCCGAAAAATCCTTCCGCACCTCATCAATACGCCATACCTCCCCAAAACCTAATCCTCCACCGGTACCAACTCCTCCTTGGAACCAACATCATCCAACCCAGTACCCACGGACTGCCACCTACCATACTCCTCAAAACACACCACAAATTACCCCCGATCCACAAAACTCAACCAATAATCACCACTACACCCAAATCCACGGTATCCATAAAAACAACCCCACATACGTAGAAAATCTACCTCATCCTTCACAACAAACCCCATACACACCAGAATCCACCGAGAAGGACCTGCTCATAAAGAATATATCAGAAGAACTTAAGAAGCTCACAAGTCGAGTCCAAGGCGTCGATGGGGGTAAATGCATTGAGGGTTTGAACTATCAAGATCTGTGTATTCAGCCAGACGTAGAACTGCCAGAGGGTTACAAACCTTCCAAGTTCGAGATGTTTGATGGAATAGGTGACCCAAAGGTGCATCTAAGGACATACTGTGACAAGCTCGTAGGAGTTGGAAAAGATGAAAGAATTCGCATGAAGTTATTCATGAGGAGCCTCACTGGAGACGCCCTATCTTGGTATATCAGTCAAAATCCAAGGAAGTGGGTTAACTGGGTAAGCATGGCGTCAGACTTCATGGATCTGTTCATATTCAATACGGAGAATTCACCAGATGTCTTCTATATCAAGAATCTTAGGAAGAAGCCGATAGAGACTTTCCGCGAGTATTCTACGCGGTGGAGATCGAAAGCTGCAAAAGTAAGGCCGACATTGGAAGAAGAACAGATGAACAAATTTTTTGTCCGGGCCCAGGATTCAGAATACTACGAGAGGTTAATGGTTATTGAAAATCACAAATTCTCTGACATCATCAAATTGGGAGAAAGAATTGAAGAAGGAATTGAAAGCGGGATGGTAACCAATTTTGAGGCATTACAAGTTACCAACAAGGTCTTGCAGTCAGGAAGAATGTCCAAGAAGAAGGAAGTAGGGGTCATGAAGGTGTCCCAAGGTACAAAATCTCCTCTCACATACCAAACACCTCCACCCAGATATCAGCCTTCACCTCCCAGATATCCGCAACTCGCCACCGCCCACCATACTTATAACACTCAGCCAGCATATTACCATTCACCGTCAGCCCGCCAAAACTATCAAAAACCCAGACCAAATTTCGATCCCAGGCCGCCCAGACAATACACCCCTATTGTTGAACCTATTGATCAGTTATATGAGAGACTGAAAGTTGTTGGTTATGTCACTCATATTCCCACTGTTGCCATGGAGAACTCCTCTCAATGGGTCAATCCAAATAAGACATGTGCCTACCATTCCGGCATGAAGGGTCATACCATTGACGAATGTTCCACTCTGAAAGACAAGATCCTTACGTTAATTTATATCAAGGTTATACAAGCAAAAGAGGCTGCACCGAACGTCCGCAACAATCCTCTCCCGGATCACAGGGGTGAATGTGATAAAAACTGATGACGAATGGGACCCGAAAGGGTCAATTGGGCTCATTAGAGAAAGGGATGATCCTAAGAAACCTGCAGTAACTCACACTCCTATTGTGGTGCAGATACAGCCACCGACCAAAGTTGAAGTAGCCGCACCAACTCTGTTCGAAGTTGAAATAACAACACCTGCAGCTGCGCCTGCTCCGTTTGAAGTATAAGTGACCACACCATTCACTGTGATGGTAGCACCGCACCATCCTTTAATTCTAATGTCGTACCCTGGGACTACACCACAGAAGCGAGAAGAAAGGGAAAACGGAAAATGGAAGAAACTGGTGCAGCACAGGGGATGACCAGGACTGGTAGAGTTTACACACCTGAGCACCTGGGGGGAACAAGTAAAGAAGTCGCTTCCAAACAGCCTATCATTGAAATCGGCCCGGATGATCTTTGGAGAAAAGTGCAAGCGAGAGAGTACTCTGTAATGGACCATCTGAACAAAACCCCTACTCAAATATCTATTCTATCATTATTGCAGAATTCTGAAACACATAGGAACACATTGATGAAGGTATTGAATGGGGCTTACATACCCAACAACATTACCAGTGGAGAAATGGCTAACATGGTAGGAAAAGTATTGGAAAGCCGTAAGATCACCTTCCATGAAGATGAATTGCCACCGGAAGGATTGAGCCACAACAGCGCACTGCATATCACGCTACAGGGTGAAGAAAAATTCATTGCCATGGTTTTGATAGATGGAGGTTCAAGTCTCAACATCTGTCCATTGACGACTTTGAAGAGATTGGGTAAAGGTCTGCATGAGATACGAGTAGGAACTATGAACGTAAAGGAATTCGATGGATCTCAAAAGTCCAAGATCGAAGAAACCAACCTTTGCCTACAAATGGGCCCAACTTGGTTTGATGTTGAATTCCAAGTACTTGACATATCCGCCTCATACAATTTACTATTGGGACGACCTTGGATACACGCCGCTGGGATTGTAGCATCTACTCTGCACCAGGCTGTGAAGTTCGAATGGAACCATCAAGAAGTGATCATTCATGGGGATCAGAGTAAACCTATTTAAACCAATCAGACTGTTCCGATTGTGGAAAATAGAAGGAAGTTGGGTGGAGAGACGTACCATCGCATTGAGCACGTTAATGCAATTGAAAAGGACAAGTGGTGGAGCAGCAAAATAGAAAGCATACTGGCATGGGCAGGGTATGAACCTGGTAAAGGGCTCAGAAAGAATCAACAGGGTATTACAAAACCAATACAGCTAAAATGTCATGACACGACTTTTGGAGTGGGATATCAGTACACTTGGCATGAGTATCAGAATTGTTCGCCACCATGGTGTGGTCCTTACTACCCCCTTGAACAGCCAATACCACATTTGAGCCAATCCTTCCATCAAGCTGATATTATGTGGGGATCCGAAGAATACAAAGTGCTAGCTGGTTTGAGGAATCTATTTTTAGAAGAAGAAGACAAGGATTGCAGTGTAATAGTTGAGAAGGAGGAGGAGGAGGAAGGCCTCATCATCCAGACAGTGGGTAAGAAGTCGCTATGAGAAATTAGCTCTAATTGATGGGAAAATAATGACTGCAGTGTGTCATGGTCAGCTTTACCAGAACATAATGTCCAGAGCTTTCAACAAAAGGGTCAAACCCAGACAGTTCGCACCGGGGCAGCTGGTGCTGAAGCGGATCTTCCCGCATCAAGATGAATCCAAAGGGAAATTTTCACCCAATTGTCAAGGGCCCTACATGGTTCACAGAGTACTAACAGGAGGAGCGCTCATACTTGCAGAAATGGACGGATAAATTTGGCTAAAACCTATCAACTCGGACGCATTCAATATATACTATGTTTAGGATTGTTTACATTCCTTAATTCGATGTAAATGAACTACACTTGAGTTGATTCACGTTTAAGAGGGGATATGTAGGCAGCCCTGTGGGTTCGGTCACAATCCAATAAAATTTTCATTTTTCCCAAAATCAGAAACTGGGGCAGAATTTTGAGGAAGACCCTCGAAATTTCGGAGCAAGTTCAGCCAACGGCACCGTATGCGGAACGGCTAGAAAATCGTCTGAATAACTGGGATAGAATTTTGAGGAGATGAGAAGGTCGCAATGTCTCTGATAGTGTCACAGTTACTGGTTCATATAACTTATTTAATATTGCATATTACTGTGTTTTAATTAACTATGCACGCATGTTTTTTGAAAACTTCATTTTTAGTCGGATGCTACCCATGGTAACTCGAGCGGGATTTCAATGCAGAGCAAAACAAAGCAAGCAGGCGAAGGCACGAACGAACCTTCTCGTAAAACTCACAATTTTTCTTTGGATGCAGGAACAAGGAATAGCCACAAGTACGTGCGCATCTTAGAATCACTGTCTTTATAACGACAAAAGTTGCTAAGCGCCAATATATCTCCAGCTAAGAAATACTTTGTTCCTACCTACTATCTGTTCAATGCATGAGACTAAGCATTGTCTCAAATCTTTCATGAGGCTAAGCTCTACCTCCTTAATTTCATAAGGCTAAGCTTTACCTTCCCATTGCATGAGGCTAAGCTCAGTCTCCACCTTGCATGAGGCTAAGCCCTGCCTCCTCAATTGCATAAGGCTAAGCCATGCCTCCTCAATTGCATAAGGCTAAGCTCTGCCTTTCCTATTGCATGAGACTAAGCCCAGTCTCCATCCTTGAATGAGGCTCAGCTCTACCTCCTCAAATGCATAAGGCTAAGATCTGCCTTCCCATTGCATGAGACTAAGCTCAGTCTCCACCTTGCATGAGGCTAAGCCTTGCCTCCTCAACTGCATAAGGCTAAGCTTTGCCTTTCCTATTGCATGAGACTAAGCCCAGTCTCCATCCTTGCATGATACTAAGCCATATCTCCTCAACTGCATAAGGCTAAGCTCTGCCTTCCCATCGCACGAGACTAAGCATTATCTCCAATCTTGCATTAGTCTAAGCCTTGCCTCCTCGACTTCATAAGGCTAAGCTCTGCCTTCCCATTACATGAGACTAAGCATTGTCTCCAATCTTGCACGAGACTAATCATTGTCTCCAATCTTGCACAAGACTAAGCATTGTCTCTCCTTGCATAACCACAAATGTTGTGCTGTTCAAAACCTTGCATTATTCTATTCTCTCGAGGCTAAGCTCCACCCCCGATATTACACAAGACTAAGCTCTGTCTTGTTTCATCTCAAGCATCATATCTTTGCATCTCATGGGCTGAAACATAGCCAATTTTTTCGAAGGCGTCATAGTTCGAAGGCATCATCCACATAGCTGGAAGAGATCATGACATGGCCTGAGGATCTCTCAATATTACACATCATTATTCAAGGGAATCATAGTTCAGAGGCACCATCATCATGGCCCGAGAACGCCATTTCATGGCCTGCGAATCCCATATCTCCTAATTCATGGACCGGGACGTCATGGTCTAAGGACATCATCCTCACCTTCCAAAGATGATCTCCATGGTCCAAAGGGAATTCTCATCATGTTTAAATGCATGCAATAATCTATATGTATTTGTGTGCATCGTATTTGAAGTTTGCAGGTGATCCGAGAAGTAACCGTTCTCTTAACAGGAGCAATCTTCGCTCCAGTTCTCATTTAACGTTCATATATTGCAACTATTTCAAACGTAGCTGATCACCGTCCGTTACCCATTCCCATCCGATAACCAGTCGAATATCCATAACCATTCCCAGATACAACCATTCCCATTACCTATATTGTCCTGTCCAAAATTTCTTGTTCGTTCTTATAATAACTCCATCGGTTTATTCCACCGATGGATCCAGAACTACACATGGCCTGATTCCTATAAAATCAGGGATATGTAGGCAGCTCAAAAATCAGGGTCTGGCCTATATTTTTTCGAAATTACCCCATTCGGTCAAAATTGATCATCATTTCTGTACCCGACAACTCTTTCATCCTTTCCGGGTTAAGAGGGACAACTGTTGATACCCAATTTTTCCCTCATATTTTCAAAATATATATACACACATTCAAAATAAAGTATATTCATCATCATTTGATTTATACAAGTATCTTTTATAATTTTCCATAATTTTAAAGACTTTAAACTAATTTATTTCTGTATTTTATTATATAAATATCTAATAATCACCTTTCAAATTATTTTTATTATGATTTAATCATCTAAATATGTCATTATATCAATATGATATTTTAAATATTTTCAATGCATTTCTTATTAATGGAATTGCATTTTTGGCTAAATTGCATATTTTTGCAATAATAGCTCATACGCATACATAATTACATTATTTGTGCAACAAATTAAATTTTTTATGTTTTTATAATATTAAGAAATTATTTTTAATAATTTTAGGCACAAATGATATTGTGGTATTTATTTATTATTTTTATAAATTATTTATTTGATTAAAATTAGATATTTAAAATCTAGCCCTAAATTCCTCCTATTTTTCGAACCTAAAACTATCCAATACACTAGCCCAACACCCTTACACTAGACCAATTACCCCTGGCCCAAGACCTATTAGCCCAACCCCATACCCGTTTAAACCACCCGACCCAGAACCCCTTCAAATCGTGACTGTTGATCTTTGAGACCAACGGTCCACGTTACACCCTCCTCTTTAACTATTTCCAAACCCCTAACCCTAATCACTTCTCACCACCCCCGCCACCCTTGAATCCTCTCGTCTCTCATCTCTCATGAACCCTAGCCACCGTCTCTCTCAATCTCCCCAACTCCGACCCTAAATGGAATTAACCAGTGATTCTCTTGCCTTATTTACCTCCCCTCACTACTGGTTACTCGTCTATGATGTTAACTCCCCTTATTTGTTTATATGTGAAAGTCCAAAATGTTTGTATGTTGCATAGTATTTTCCCTTTTGAGCAACCTGAGTTAAATTCTAGAACCACCCTAAAATAGAGGTCCAAATGCCTCCTGGATCATAGGCATGGGACGGATAGTGCAAGCATAGAGTACGACTTAGAATTGACTAGTGCGCTTTAGGTAAACAACTTAAAGATAGTAATTGGCTAGCAGGAGATGATAGTCTGTGCCCGCTGAATAATATGAGTAAAACCCCATCTTGAGGGAGTTACGAAGTATTATTTATGTTGCACGGGGTGATCCTTTAGGCTTAAAAACCTAGGACCCCCCCGACCTTTGTTTAAAGTTAATCATTTTATTTTGTTTGTCCAAATTGCCTCTTCTCGTAGACTAATTCATATAATTCTAGTTCGGACGGGACCTACCATTGTGGACCTCTAGGAGTGCCTAACACCTTCTCATCAAGGTAATTTGAGCCCTTACCCGATCTTTGGTGACGCAAACTAATTAATCTAGAGTTATCTGCAAATAGGTGCCCTAACGCACCTTAATCCGTTAGGTGGCGACTCTCTCTTTTAATACCCTTCCTTAAAAGATTTGTCACGTGCCGAAACCCGATTTTGCGAGAAAAAGGGGCATGACACTAGGAAGGTCTAAGTATTTCTCAAAGTTAGATTTGAGGTCGGGATATCACCAAATTAGGATGGCTGAAAATGATAACGAAAAGACTGTATTTAGGTCTCATCATGGTCATTATGAATTTATTGTTATGCCATTTCGCTTAACAAATGCTCCCTCAACATTTCAGAGCTTGATGAACAAGATCTTTCAATCATACCTACGGAAGTTCATTTTAGTCTTTTTGATGACATTCTCATTTACAGTCGCTCTTGGTCTGAGCATTTGGCACACTTGTAACAGACTTTTGATGTATTACAACAACATAGCTTGTTTGTTAAACTCAGCAAATGCTCCTTTGAGAAAACTGAGGTCTACTACTTAGGACATATCATCAGCAATCGGGAGTTACAGCAAATCCTAACAAGGTGAAGGTAATGTTAGACTGGCCTACTCCCAAGTCTCTTAAAGAACTCCAAGGGTTCTTGGGATTAACGGGGTATTAAAGGAGGTTTATTAAGAGCTATGGGATCATTGCAAGACCCTTGACAGAGCTGTTAAAGAAGGATAAATTTGGGTGGTCTAAAGAGGCAGCAAAGGCATTCAAACAACTGAAACATGCTATGAGTACAACACCAGTGTTAGCTTTACCAAATTTCTCCTTGGAGTTTATTATTGAGACAGATGCATGTGGAGTGGGGATTGGTGCTGTCTTGACACAAGCCGAGCATCCTATAGCATACATGAGCAAGGCTTTAAGTTTGAAACTTCAACAACTTTCAGTCTACGAAAAAGAGATGACGGCCATTGTAGCTGCCATTGATAAATGGAGACCTTATTTGATTGGCAAGAACATTGTGATTAAGACAGACCATCATAACCTTAAATACTTGTTAGAGCAGAGAATCTCAAATCCTAGTCAACAAAAATGGTTGGCTAAATTGATAGGCTATGACTATTCTATCTTGTAGAAAAAAAGGAAAGGAGAACACTATGTTTAATGCATTATCTAGGTGTCATGTATCTGAAGCTGAAATCCAACTGCAGACTCTCACTAAAATCACTTTATACTTTCTTTAAAAGGTTCAACATTCATATACAGGAGATTCACACTTGTAGGAATTAGTAGATTAACTACAAACAAACCCTTTTTTTCAATCCACTTTACATGTTGGATGCTGGTATCCTCTACAGAAAAGGGAAGATAATGGTTGTCCATGATTCAAATCGTAGGAAGAAGATTCTACATATGTTTCATGATTCATCTGTGGGAGGACATTTTAGGATAGATGCTACTCTTTTTAGAGTTAGAGTATTAGGAATTGTGACATCTGTAAAAAATGTAAGGGAGAGAATGTCAGCTACCCTGGGCATCTACAACCTCTCCCCATTCCTGAGAAAGTGTGGCAGGATATTAGCTTAGACTTCATTGAAGGCTGATTGGTCTGAGGTTATCGACAAAAAATATTTGTCTAAGCCACTTCGTTTCTTTTTCTCCAAGTCACTTCCTACCCAGATACAATAACAAGAGTGTTATATTGGTGGTGGTGGATTGATTGAGCAAATATGCTTACTTCATTGGGTTGACACACCCATACACTGCATTCACGGTTACTCAAGCATTCTTGGACAGTGTTTATAAACTTCATGGATGACCTCAAATAAGAGTAAGTGATAGAGATACCATCTTCCTGAGTAAGTTCTGGCAAGCACTATTTGATGTTCAAGGAGTTCAATTGCATCATTCTATTGCATATCACCCTCAGTACGATGGACAAACAGAGATTGTGAATAAATATTTGGAAGGCTATCTATGGTGCATGTGCAATGATAGACTAAAGAATGGGAACACTGGCTGACTCTCGCGGAATGGTGGTAGAACACAAATTACCATACTGCCATCAAAATGACCCCTTACGAAGTGTTGTATGGTCAAACTCCACCAACTCACCTTCCTTATGTAGCTCACAGTTCAATGGCGGATCAGGTGGACAGGAGTTTGCAAGCTAGAGAGGCTACTATATGACTGTTAAAACATCATCTACACCTGGCTCAATGTCGAATGAAGGCACATGCAGACAAGAAACAAACTCCCAGAAGCTTTGATGTTGGTGAATAGGTTTTTGTCAAACTCCAGCCCTACATACTGATTTCTTTAAAGGGACATTCTTACCATAAACTTAGCCCCAAGTATTTTGGTCCATTCAATTTTTTGAAGAAAGTAGGAACAATTTCTTACCAGTTGGATCTTCCCCCTCAAGCTGGCTTTCCATGTGTCACAGCTGAAGAAACATGTTGGCACTATTGTTGCTGTCCCAGACCTATCTGTTTCACTTTCCCCTCATAGTCATATTGTTCTGGAGCCTGAAGATGTGCTAAAAGAAAGTGTATTCAAGAAGCAAGGCAATTCAGTCACTCAAGTCTTGGTAAAATGGTTTAACTGCTCTGTAGAAGACATCATATGGATGGACACTCATTCCTTGCACGTGTAATTTCTCTCATTCTGTCCTTGAGGACAAGGACATTCTCTGAGAGGGAAACTTGTCACATAGCAATTTTATGGTGAGGGCATTATAGTCTTTAGCAATTGTATAGTGAGGGCATTATAGTCTTTTACTTGGAGGTGGTTAGTCGGTTAGGAAGGCCATCAGAGTTACTTAGAGAAACAATATTAGTATATGTTAGCTGGATAGTTTTGGGCATTCTATGTCATTTGTGTAAAGATTACAATCAATAATATCACTTCCAATTCTTCTACTCTTTAGCTTACTCAATTTACGCAACTCTATTCAGGAATTGTTCTCCATCTCAATTCCTTAGGACTGCGTACTTAAGTTCTTTAGTGAGCTCACTTCATAAACTAATTAAATGATCTGAAGTCATTGGTAATTTCAACATTCATATCAATTTAAATGGAGAAACAAGATTAGTGTGGATTTATGTAATAACTTACCTCAATTTGTTTGGTACTGAGACATATATTTCTAGTAATCGAATGAAAATTTTGAAAATTCAAGTTATGAAATCAACAATTTTTTCTTGAAATAATTTCTCGAATTGAACCTCAATGGTTCGCTACTTAGTTGAGCTTCCAGTGTTGACAATATACTTGTGTGGATTCAAGAACTTTGAATCATTGTCTTGAAGCTCATCTTCTTCGTCATAACTGATATGCTTGCCTCGAAATAACTTGGACCAATAGAAAAATTCCAATTCATTGAGCTGTTCGATACAAATTAGGTGCTTTTTGAAGAAGTGTGTTCTCCAACCTATGTATGTTGGCCCAATTTGAGATATTTTAAGCCCATTACACATTGTAAGGGAGCCTATATTTAATTTTAGAACTTCATAAATCTGGATAAAATGTTCAGGTTTAGATATTCATTACTTGAGCATTTTATATAAACATTTTTTCATGATGAAGATAATTTGTTACAGAAAAGTATTATTACTAAATACAGACGCTGTTCCTTTTTTATTTTAATTTTTTCCTTTTGCTATGTTTAATGACTGAATGATGTCATGATGCTAATAAGAATTCATCTATATATTTGGGAAAATGTCCAAATTTACCCCTTTACTTCAAATATTGTTTACATCTAACCTCCATTATATTACTCGGTCAAATTTAGCCCTACCATTATATTAACCGGCCAAATTTACTCCTACCATCAGCAAACTTTTAAAAACCACCCCTTAGTCTGTCATGTGACCCAGAATTTTCAAAATCATTTTAGTTAAGTCACTTATTATTTTTCTTGATCCACTATTTTTAAAATAATTAGAATTTACATGCTTTCTTAATTGAAAAAAAGAATAAGAGAAAGAAATACTAAAATAATATATCGGTTAGTAAACAAAAAATAGTAAATTGAAGAATCTAAATTAGATAGCTTGTCTAAATTTCAAATGTATTTACAACACCCCAACTTTAATGAATTTGCTACACCAAAGTTATGGAGACTTTGCAAGTATATATTAGTGATATAAGTTGAAGTTCCTTGGAGACTTTGTATTCTCGAATTCAAATTTGCTTTAATCAAATGCCTATGCATTATGCATTCTTAAGCTAGTCGACCTAACTATATACTAATCGAATAATTACAAACTATATTCGAATATACATATACATATATGATTAGCAGCCGCATAAAATATACAACAAATACACCCATTGAATTTTGCGGTGTGAATATGGTTGAAAATTTTTAAATTTTTTAAACCAATTCTAAACTCATTATCACAAGAAGAGAAGTGAGTGCAATGATAATTAAAAATAACCATAAATAATTTGTATTGCTTTATGCCTTTAACATTCACATCAATAATAATTTCTGAAAATAGTGGATTAAGAAGAAGAACAAATGGTTTAAATAAAGAAATTTGGGAGATTCTGGGTTACCTAACGGACTGAGACTTAATATTTAAAAATTTACTAATGGTAAGGATAAATTTAACTGGAATAAATTTGGGCAGATATTATAACCGAAGTTAAATTTGGCCCTTTTCCCTTATATTTTGGAATACCAAATAAATGGGTGGTTCAGATATTATGAAAAAGAACGAGCAAATTCAAGCTGTTCTAGAGACAACAGTACTGACGAATTAGGAGTAATATTATCACTCTTAATACCAAAGAAAACATAAAAGGAGCACTTTTATTCTCACTATTGCCAACTCCCCATGCAATTGTAAGAGCAAATGAAAAAAATAAACTAGAATAAATATGGAGTTAATTAAGGTAAGCAGATGGATTGAGTTGTCCGTTAGTATTAGCAACTCAATTCAGAATTACTTAGGTGTAGGATTGTACTTCCCTCTATCCAATATTAACAATCGACCCAACCCAAACAAATATTAATATGATACAATTCTAACACCTAAATTCCTCTGTGCAAATTCGACAAGACTGTTGAATTCATTCTCATCAATATATCCGTTGCCGTTAGCATCTGCAGTTTTTATGCCACGGCTTCCCTTTAGCCTGCTAAACCAACCACCGTTGGCTCGGACGGCGTCTCGGAGTTCTTCTTTGCTTATTTTCCCATCATTATTTGTGTCAAATCTCTTTAGCCATCTCTTGAACTCCTGCAAACTCATTTCAAGTTTTCCATCACTTACAACATTTCTTCTATAAGTATTCTTCAATGCCATTTCTGATTGAATAATAAGTTGCGTTTTCTTGTCCTTATTGGATCTCACAGAACACCAAAGAATTGTGTGGTATATGTTTTGGTTTGTTTAACATTTTCAAGAGACATTCTAATTTATAGTAGTATGCTACTTGTGATTTCTTGGAAAGTACGTACTATAATAAAATTAGCGGACATAATTAAAACCGAAAGCTATGTAATTCGAATAAGAATCAATCATTACGGTTCCAAAACGTGTAAAAGTGAGAAGAAAGCCATTAAGGGGTCATCTTTTTCATTAAAAAACCGACGGTTCTCGGATCTAAGAAATTGCCTCTTTAAAGATTAAAAAATATGTTGGGCTAAGTCAGCCCAAAAATACTTTTAACATGCTTTGTTTTAGATCGAGCTCACATAATTTTTTCTAAAAGACCTAACACTATTGAGAGCATCACTAGACCATATTTGTAATTTTTCCCATCTTTTTAGCAACCAATGCACAAGACTTAGTTTGCACACTTTCTACAATTGTACACATACTTCCATTATCGATGTGACGACTTGACCGGTTGTTTTGAGAATTAGTATCCCGTTCGGTGGCTTAAGGTCTCGAGTAGCTTCGGGTTATGTATTATGACGTGCGTGAGTGATCGAGTTTGATTTTCAGATGATTCGAGATTGATTTAGAAAGATGATTCTTGTTTTAGAAGCTTAAACGGTAAGAGTTGACCAGAAGGCCGTGTCTGCGATTTGTTTGGGCGGTTCCGCTGGTGTCACAGGTGCGACCTCTTTTGCACAAGTGCGCGTTCTGGCCTGGTCGTGGAAATCGCACGTGCGGGTATTGGCTCACAAAAGCGAGTGCGCAAGTGCGCATTTTTTGTCCACAAAAGCAGAAGTGTTGGGCGAAATATTTATATCTCGAGGGTTTGACCATCTTTATCATATTTTGAGTTATAGACCACGATTTTGGGAGACTTTGGAGGGGTTCTTCACGTGTTGCATTGATGTAAGTGTTTTTTATCCGGATTTGATTATATTTCTTCCATCTTTGTTTTTAACATTAAATGAGTGATTTGAACGGGAGAAAATGAGAATTTTCTTATAAACTTTCAAAAATGTAAAATGATGATTTGTAGGATAGCTTTGGTGTCGGAATTGGATAATTTTGGTATGGTTGGACTTGTATCGGAATGAGTGTTCGTATATTGTAAATTTTGTCGGGTTCCGAGGAACAAGTCTGGGGTTGACCTTTTGGGTTTCATTAAAGATTGAAACTTTATTATTCGGAATTGTTTCCTGTGATTTTTATTTATGATATTAAGTAACTTTGGATAAATTTGAGCCGTCCAGAGGTTGTTTCACACGAGAAGGTCATTTTAGAGTATCAGTTTAGCTTCTTTGAGATAAGTATCTTGCCTAACTTTATGTGGGGGGAACTACCCTTAGGATTTGAGTCGTTTGTGCTATTTTTTCCATGTGAAAGGCGTGTACACAAGATGACGAGTACGTACTCGGCTTATACGTGAGAACTGACTGATTTTGACTCTTACGCCTCTTTCATGTATTTATTTGGAATTTGTTAGCACATGTTGTATTTTTTATTCATCATTTATGCTATCACATGCTTAATTTGAAGTTGTTACCATTTTTACCATTATGTGATTTCTTTTATTGTTGAGTTACTTTTAGTTGAAATTGTTGTACAAGATATCCTTCTTATTGTCGAGTTATTCTCATGCATTTTGACATAGTTGCTAGTTCATGCCATCTTTTTCATTGTTAGCCTTATTCATACACTAGATTTGAAGTTTGTCATTTCATGGAAATACTTTCATTATCGAGGTTATCCTTAAATAATTAATTGAAATTGAGGTTATCGAAAGTCATTAACCTATTTTAATTCAAGTTGTGTTTAAAGGGGGTATTGTTCCTTGTGAGTTACTTTCCCGTTCATTTTGTTGTTATTCAGATTTTATACACATTGTGTTTGAGTTGTGGGCTATTTATTGTGAAAATATTGATATTGTTGGATCTTTTGAAAGTTTGTGGCCTATGGACACTTGTGTTACGAGTTGATACGTCATGTTGTTATGATGTTAGCATTTGTGAATTGTTGTGTAGTTTGGTTGTTGTTATACAGAGTATAAGGGTGGCATTTCACCATTGTTGCTATGCGTAGTATAAGGGTGACATTTCACCGTTGTTGTTATGCGGGGCATAAGGGTGACATCTCGTTGTTGTTTAATACACTAAGTGATCAGGGTGGCTATTGTGTTATTGTCCAGGCGAAGTGATAAGGTTGGCTATTCGTACTGACATAGATGGCTATTGGAGAGATAAGGATAGCTAATGATATTGTCAGGGTGGAGTAATACAGGTGGCTATCAGAGAGCTAGGAGTGAATAATGATATTGTCAGGACAGAGTGATACGGTTGGCTATCGAAGAGATAAGGTTGGCTAGTGATATTGTCAAGGCAGAGTGATAGAGGTGGCTATCAGAGAGATAAGTATGTCTAATGATATTGTCAGGACGGAGTGACACGGGTGGCTATCGGAGAGATAAGGCTGACAATGTCAGGGATGATGTGTGAAGGCTTGGGGACTTTGTATTGGAGATTTTGTGTGATGGTGTGCTTTTCTTCATGTATGCCATACACCTTGCGTGACTTATTGTGTTGCTCCGATGAGCTACTCGATGTCTGTGATATTACTTGTTGACTTAGGTTGCAGTAGCATACTCGTACAAGCATACACCATATCATGCCACTTATACTAACTCCAGGAGTATGAGACTTGACATTCATTGATCATGCCCATGTGTTCTTTTATTATATATTTTCATGTTGAAATTGAGCCAGTGATCATGCCGGACGGATGGAGATATTGGCACGTGAGTTGTCCATGCGGCTGTGATTTGAAATCTGGGCACAAGGTGCCGTGAGCATAGGATGGTGGGCTGAGACCCGTGACTTTTGACTATTAGATGAGGTATCACGGAGCGATTTCGTTGTGTAACTTGTGCTAGAAGGACTTGATTTAATTGGTTGTCCTTTGTGTTCCTTATTTGGTTTCAACGATACTTCATGGAGTTCTTATTGTTGTACTGTTTATATCACTTGTTGATTCTTGTTGCCATTTACTGATTTATGCTTTCCATTATTAGCTTTATACTTCTATACAACACAGGTTATTCTGCTAGTGAGTGTCTTGACTTGTACCTCGTCACTACTCCACCGAGGTTAGTCTTGATACTTACTAGGTACCTGTTAGGGGTTGTCCTGATTTCTTACCATATTTGGTTTTCCTATCTCTTGAAGGAAAGGACAACATATTTACCATAATTGAATTTTCCTTCTTGTAGAAGGAAATTATAATTCCTCCATGTTTGGCTAGTATTTTTTCTTGTAGGAAAAGGTTTGGACCTCTATAAATTAAGGATTCTTCCTTCTCATTCAGCAGCATCCACAATGTAGTCATATGGTGTTTAAGAGTCGTGTTTAGGGGGAGAACTTTACGGGACAAGTGTTAGTATGTAACTTGTGTTTGCCTCTTCGTGAGGTTGTTATTTTGTACTCTCTTTATTATAGTGGATTGCTCATCTCCGCTGTGGAAGTAGGTCAATTGACCGAACCACGTTAAATGTTTGTGTCTCGTTTGGTAGATTTCTCTTTTGTTCTTGGATTTATCGTCGTTCAAGGTTTGCTTTGCTAGCTTCCGCATGACACCTGATTTTTTCGGTCCTAACAGTACCAACCGTGGTGTACTCATACTACACTTCTGCATATTTTTGTGCAGAGCCAGGTATTGAAGATATCGAATTCGGACAGAGTTAGCTTGTTGATCGCGAGGATTCAAGGTAGATATGCTTAGTCGTCGCAGTCCCTTGGAGTCATTTTCTTATATTGTACTGTCAACTTGTCACTTGAACAGTATTATATTTTGATCCTTGAGATCTTTCCATGTACTTAACTAGAGTTCATGACTTTATATTACCAGTTTTGGGAGGTTATTATGATTATTACCGCGTAGGCTCATTTCGCTCCTATATTGGTATTATATTGAGCTCTGTTTCAAATTATCATTGTTAATAACTGACTTTAATTGTTATAGTAGTCGGCTGTACCATCACGACATGGAGTTTGGAGTCCGTGGCAATCTGAGAGAGATTCGTGTATACTATCCTTTGCATGGTTGCTTTAGTTTACAAAAAAAATGTTATACAACTATGAGTGGATAATAATAATACATCAAAAAATTAAAAAGTACTAGCAAATTGTCTCTTTTTGATTGATTAATAATGAGGAAAACTAAAGTAATCATCATTTCCTTTGGCTGCGGCTGTCTGCTGGTTAGTGGAAGGTTCCCTGCCTATGAGTATATATACTCCTTTTTAGGTTAAATATACATCGCTCCACCTAGTTGCTTTTGTTTCTTTTTTTGAGAAGTGCATGCATGCATGTAATCCGTTGTGGTCCTAACACATGTAAACCGAGAAGAAAGCCATCAGAGGTTCTTCAAAAAAAACTGCTCTGAATATGAACGAATAAGAAACTTTCGTGTTTCATAGAGTAAACAATAAACAGTTGTACATATATATATTCCTATTTTATTATTTAATAGAGATACTATTATAGTATAGAGTACTATCCTTTGCATGGTTGCTTTAGTTTTGCAAGAATTGTTTATACAGCTATATATCTATCGGGATAGTGATACATTTGAAGTAGCAATCTCGATCTCTTTAATATTTATTAATAATAATGAGAGAAAAGTAAAGACCAGTTCCTGCGTGGCTGCAGCTGTCCTGGATACTGGAATGTATTATCTTTATCTTGCTTCTAACTGTAGCCATTTATGCCACTACTCCATCGACCGTTTGAAGAAAAAGAAGAGTAGTACAATCAGACCTCTCTATAAAGTCGTACGGTCCAATTTTTTTAAAACCAACTCTTTACATTATGTTATAATATATGTTCTCTCTAATAATACTTTATTATAATAACAAAAAAATATCTAAACAAGCAAGGTTATTACACTGAAGTTTGACTTTATCAGAGAAAAGGCTGATCATGGGATTTAAGTAATCTCTCAACCACTTTGCTAAGGCCGAGTGAACGTATGCCGCGCTTCATTTACTTTTCTAATGTTACTTTTTAATTGATCAATTGTATTAAATTATATAGTAGCAATTTTCTCGCCAATATATAACTTATAAACTAGTCTTTGAAATTTTATTAGAATTCTAAAATAATTGATTATGAAAAATTGGCAATCATAAAGAGCTTTAGAATCAATAGTCCAAAAGTTAATACATAAAATTATAATTTTGACATACTGCCTATAAAATTAATTATTTATATATATATATATATATATATATATATATATATATATATATATATATATATATATATATATATATATATATATATATATATATATATATATATATACTCCGTTTCAAATTAGACGAGGTACTTTCCTCTTTTGTCTGTCCAAAATAAATGACATATTTCTAAATATGGAAATAATTCAACTTTAAACTCTTCATTTTACCCATTTTACCCTTAATAAAAAGTTTTTATAACCACACAAATATTCATGGCCCCACAAAGCTTTTAACCCTTAAGCTTTTAAGACTACAAATTTAAAAAAAAAAAATTTCTTAAACTCCGTACCGAGTCAAACTACCTCATCTAAATTGAAATAGAGTGTATATATATATATATATAATCAATGTAACTCCCAAACCCAAAAAACCTTGAGGTATCTGATATATCCAAAAGGGGTCAGACTAAAGCGGACAAAACATTAGCAGGTGGGGCCTTGATAGTTGTGGTATCATACCTGGCACTTCCCTTAACATGGTGAAGGAACAAACCACAATGAAAATTCTAAGTCCTTAAGAAGGGTTGAGTGTCATAACCCACGGACAGTTGGCGATTGAACTCAAATATAATGGGGGTTCAGTATGAAACTTTGTTTTAGGAAAATCCAGTATCGAAATAAGGAAGGGAGAAGTTAGGAATAATATAAGGGCAAGTTGAAGATTGAACTATGAATAAGCATAAAACCGTGAGGTCAAAAGCCTTGAGGTGGCCCGGAGAGGATGGATCAAAGCGGACAATACCTTGTCAGTTGGGCATGAACCAACATAAATTGACAACTATTACCAAAGTGAAATGAGTATTTGAATACCCATTACCACTGAAGTAGAATTACCACGTTAACGTGACACTCTTTTCTCTTTAGTTTGCACTAAAATAATAATTTTTTTAAATATATTTAGAGCCAATCAACTTCAAAAATCTAATTTTACTCTTAATATCATGAGTTTATAATCACGAAAATATCACGACTTGTTTAAACTACGAATTCTAAAAATCTTTTTCTTCCCCTTAAAACTCCATCATCCAGTCACTAGTTCACATAAAATGAAAGAGGAAGGTAGCAGTCAAAAATGCCATTTAATGAGAATCAGCTATCAAACATAAGCATGACCACTAGCCAGGCACTTGGCAGTGATACGTAAACATGCACACAGAAAAAATATTTTTTTAATTTGCTCTCAGAAGGGAAGAGGAAGATAGAACATATAATAAGGCTTGGATCACATGAGAAGGAATGCATGTATATCGTCTATACGGTATATAGGAAGGAAGAAGTAGCGAAGTAGCATACAAATAAGAATGATTTAGTATATCTAAGTATTTCTGTACCCACATACAACATTATATTTAGTACTGTATTCCATATTAGGGCTGGAAGTTCATATATTTTTCTTAGATAATTCTAACACCTAAATTCCTCTGTGCAAATTCAATAAGGTTTCTGAATTCCTTCTCATCAATAAATCCATCACCATTAGCGTCTGCAATTTTTATACCGTGGCTGCTTTTTAGCCTGCTGAACCAGCCACCGTTGGCTCGGACGACCTCTCGGAGTTCTTCTTTGCTTATCTTCCCATCTCTGTCTGTGTCAAATCTCTTTAGCCATTTCCTGAACTCCTGCAAACTCATTTCAAGTTTTCCGTCACTTGAAATGTTTCTTTTGTAAGTATTCTTCAATGCCATTTCTGATAAGGAGACAAGTTGCTGTCTTGTCCTATTGGAATATTTGCTTTGGTAGAAACATCTTCATGTGGTACTCTAATTTATAGTAGTAGTATGATAGCTTATCCTCATGTTTTAATTAGTTTTCTTTGAAAGTTTTCTAGTAACATTCGCTAATATAAAGTTGTATGCTAAGTGATTGGAATAAGAATATCAGCCGTTGGGGTACTCCCCCAAAACGTGCATGACGAAAAGTTTGAAAGCCGTCAGAATTGATCTAAGTAGAATTTTGTCACAGCCCCAAATTTCCACATTAGGATATTGTGATGATACCTAATATTCAAGATTAGGTAAGCCTAATATATACAAAAATATGACAGAAACAACGACTTAAACCATGAAATAAATTAAAGCTGAGAAATCTCATCATAACTTCAATAAACAACCACAAAACAATGTTCCCAAAATTTGATGATACTGAGTCATAAGCTCTACCTTTAATACGACATTGTCTGAATAGAGGATAAATAGTAAAAATAGATTAGCGGAGATGACTCCGAGGCCTGCGAGCGCCGGGAAGGTATCTGCTAGTGTCCGGCACGAGCAGATGTACATGAATCTGCACAAAAATATGCAGAAGCATAGTATAAGTACACCACAACGGTACCCAGTAAGTATCAAGTCTAACCTTGATAGCATAGTAACGAGGCCAGGTCAAGACACTTACAAGGATAAGAAGACTGAACAACTAGAGCATAATATAAATATAAAAAGAGGAAGCAAATGATAAATAAGCAATTCAATAATATAAGCTAACAACGAAAATTGTAAGGGCGACAAGTAGTGAAAACACGATGAAACAACAAGCAGCCGAATACCAAAAATTACAAGTAAGACAATGGGAAAAACAACAAGAACTGCACCACCAACAAGCCTTTTTAACATAGGATATGTATAACAAGAATCACAACCGAAATACAACACCTCATAAACTCATATCATAATCACTATCACAATCTTTCCTTATATCACCGCGTGGGCCTTACATTTATTTTTTAAAAACAATTTTCCGAAATAACTACACGTGTTTTAGCCCCCTTATAGCACTGAGTGACTTCAATTTTTCACTTATTAGCAAGCATATAAATCTCACCTTATCTCACTTCATGTGTATCAACCCCTATCCTTATACCACCGCATGCATATCAATGTCACAAAACAATAGTCAACTCACACCACATGTGCCCACATGCCACAACACTTGCGAAAATCAACAATACCAGTGTTACCATAACACATAGCCCATGGCTCAATCACAATGTGTACAAGAATCTCAATAACAAAAAAAAAATAAAAATGAAGAATACTCAACAAGGAAAGATATCTCAACAATTAACAACTTCAATGTCAATGTTATAATGATTTTCACAACTTCAACATCAATAACTCAACAAGAACATTTGTCACGAAATAATAACTTCAAGTAAGAGTAATTCAGCAATAAAAAGGGGTAACAAGACAATAAGGGAGGTAGCAACTTCAACTAAAGCATATGAAGGCAGTTAAGATAATAAAGGATAGAACAAATGCTAACAACGTTAATTAGAGCATGTGAGAGTAAATTTAACAATGGAAGATGTAACATGTTATAACAAATTCAATTAAATACGTGGAAGAAGTCCAAAAGTCTAAATCGTCAAAACACCACATATAGCCCGTATACACACTCGTCACCTTGTGTACACGTCTTCCTCATAGTACAGTTATCACACAACAACCCAAATCCTAAGGGGTAGTTCCCCCACACAAAGTAAGGCAAGATACTTACCTCAACTAGGCCAAATCAACCCTCCAAAATAGCTTTTTTCCTAAAATCCGCCTCCACATGGCTCAAATCTAACTAAAAATGACTCAATGTCATGAAATAATGCAAGGAAAAATAATTACAATAGACAAAGCTATGATATTTACACAATTTCTCAGAAGTCAACAAAAGTCAACCTCGGACCTACCCGCTCGAAACCCGAGTCTAAGGGTAGATTCTGACTACCCATAACTCCACGAGTTCATATATGTATTTTATTTTCAAATACGAGTCCATATCGACTTTCAAAACCCAAATTTTTATTTTTTGAAACTTTGACAAAAATTTCCAAATTCTCTTTGATTCTCACAAATTGATGTTAAATCTAGCATATAATCATGAAATACAGTTGAAAATTGACTAGAATCACTTACCCAATGATTGTAGATGAAAATTCCCTCTCCAAATCGCCTTTTACCGAGTCTAAGATGAAGTATGATGAAATCCCGATTTTTCATCCTTTTGTTCAGTTGCAGATGTCGTAATTGCGACACTGGATTCGCAATTGTGAATCCTCGCAACTACGAAGAAAATCTTGCAAATACGGCTACTGACATCCTAAAGGGAACCTTGCAAAGGCGACAATGGGTTCACAATTGCGAACCCTGTCCTCGTCGCAAATGTGACAATACATCGCAAATGTGATCCTACCCGGAATAGCCTATCTTCGCAATTGCGATTGAGGAATCGCAATTGCGATCCCTGACCCTCACATGTTCATTTCGCAAATGCGAGGCTGATGTTTGCAATTGCGACATTAGAGACACCAGCATACCAGCAACCTGTAACAGTTCAAAACTATTCTGAAATACGTCTGAAACTCATCCGAGCCCTCGGGGCTCCAAACCTAATATCCACTCAAGCCTAGAAACATCATACGAACTCGCTCGCATTCAAAACATAAACATAACATCTAGAACTACGAAGAGGACATCAAAAGACATGAATTTCAAAGAAACATTCAAGAACTCTAGGATTGTAACCAAGCGCCCGAATCCTATCAAACTAACTTTGATTGACATCAAAATTTGTTGACAAGTTCAAAATAGCACAACGGTCCTATTCCAAATCCCAAGACCAAATTCCAAATCCGATAACCAAAAGTCAACCTACCTCAAACTAGAAAATTCTTCTAAACCTCAAATTGCCGACTTTTAGGGGAACTAGTCAATCAACCTAGGAACCTCTGAATTTGATTTCGGGTATACGCCCAAGCCTAAAATCACGAGACAAACCTATTTGATCCGTCAAAATACCATTCCAGGATCGTTTTTAGAAAATTCAAATTTTGATCAAGTTTTCCAACTTAGGCTTCTAAGCCAAGAACCAAACGGGCCAAATCACCCCAAAACTTTTCCGAAACAAAACTAACCAACCCCGCAAGTCATAAAACTACAAATACACATGTGTGAAGCATCAAAAGGGGAAACGCGGTTCAAATACACAAAACGACTGGTCGAGTCTTTATATACTCCCCCTCTTAAAATAAATGTCTGTCCTCGAACGTGCATAGAGACATACCTGAAGTGATGAGAAGCTGGGAATAACGGCTCCACATGTCGTGTTCGGTCTCTCGGGTCGCCTTCTCGACCGAATGAACCCTCCATTGAACCTTCACTGAAGCAATGTTCTTTGGCCTTAACTTTTGGACCTGTCTGTCCAAGATGGCCACCGACTCCTCAACATAAATCAAATCCTTGTCCAATTGGACTAAGTTGAAATCTAATACATGGCTCGTATCACCATAATACTTATGGAGCATGGCACACTTGGTGTACATCTGATAGGTTGGGTGGCAATGCAAGATTTTAGGCCACCTCACCAACTCCCTCAAAGATCTCAAAAGGATCGATATACCTAGGGCTCAACTTTCCCTTATTCCCGAACCTCATCACACCCTTCGTGTGTGACACCCGAAGAAACACCCTCTCTCCCACCATAAATGCTACATCATGAATCTTTTGATCAGTATAACTTTTATGTCTAGACTGTGATGTACGAAGCCGATCTTGAATCAACTTAACTTTCTCCAAGGCATCCCGAACCAAATCAGTGCCCAACAACCTGTTAATACCCAATTTTGCCCTCATATTTTTTAAATAAGTATATATACTTTTAAAATATCATTTTGAGTCATTACTTAATTTACAAGAGTTATACAAGTATTTTCTATAAATTTTTTATAATTTTTAGAGCTTTAAAATTGGTTTTCTTGCATTTAAATTACTTTATTATTTATTAATTATCTTATTAAATTATTTTGAGATGACTTAATCATCTAAACTTATTGTTTGTATCCACACATAGGTTTCATAGTGTTTTTACCTCATTTTATATAGTTATATTTGTATTTTGGGCTATTACACAATTTTGTAATAGTAGCCTATGTGCTATGCATAATTACATTTTTCACATTGTTTGTGCCAAATATTTCTTATATTTTTATAATATTAAGTTATTATTTTTAATCATTTTATTGGACAAGTAGTATTTTATTATCTATTAAATAGTTGTATAAATTATTTTATTAATAATTTTTGTGTATTTTAATTTGTAGCCCAATTTGAGTTACTGTCGGACCAAAATCAAGGTCCAAACACCTGACCCAATTCCCAGCCAAAACCTCTCTAACTCTAACTCGGTCGGGGCCCGTCTCCATTACCCGCCACATTCTTCTTTTAATCTTGGCCATTGATCTTAGATATCAACAACTCATAAACTATCCACATTTTTAATTACACCTGCCCAAACCTAAAGACCATTTACCCCAAAACCGGCCGCCCCAAAACTCTCTCAACTCTCCTCTTCTTTCTTCTGAAGAACCCTAGCCGCCTCTCCCTTAATTCCCTCTCCTAATCCCGTTGATAATGGGATTCCCTCATTATTTTCTTACCATATCTATGTTTCTCTGCTACTGGTCACACATTTATCATATTACTTAGGTATTTTCCCAACTTTAGCAAATACCATCTCTATATCAGACGGGAATCAACTCAATCTTGGAGATTTGAACAATATCTCGTCCATATACATGAACAAAAGCATGATTCTTCATACCATTTGGCCGATTTTGAGTTTTAAACCCTAACTAGGGTTTAGAGTTTGATTTATTTCCTTTCCGGTTACTTTACTGACCTGCATTCGAGATTTTATTCTTTTTGTTCATGTTTACTTGATTCCTTTCCTTGTTTATTTACCTGATTCTATCACTATATAAACCCCTCCCCTAATTCCCTTTAAACAGACCTTAGTCACTGAAATTAACTACTATTACTCATTTATTCTCTCATTCTATATTGTTCAGAACTTTGGCTCTTGGCCGGCTGAAAGCCAAAACTACCAGAATTCGAATAGTTGATATTTCTTAGTGCGAGCACTACCCACGGTTCATCTGAAACCCTTGGAAACTCTGACGCAGTAAGATTATTTTGGGTTATGCTTTTGTCTATTGACGTTTGAAGTACCGCTGAGACTATTCTTCTTGTTTATTTGTCTATCAATTGATAGCTGGTAAGTTCTTCGATCTTAGCAGTTCATTCTCTTTTGTTTATGTTCATACTTAGTATATTCATGTCATTGAGACATTTATGAATTAGTACATTCCTATGACATCCATATTTGCAACCTTATTGACTCTTAAATTATCTTATGACTCTGAACTTTTTCTATCATTAAACTTGCTTAAAATTCAAACTTTGATATGTCTATTACATGTGTTCAATATGAAGGACTTTTGGCCCTCTTAATCTCATTTAGTCTAGCGTATTTGTACCTGAATATTTATATCTATTTCTTGGAATCAATTCACTTCCCTGCCTTGTTCTGAGATCTTGTGATTAAGCCACTTCATGCCCAGAATTTGTACGAATCCTTATGGAATCATTTCTTTGCAACTTGACATTTCCTAAGACTGATACTTGATCATATTGTCATACCAAGCATGCTTTCCTGCTACTTAATGTGCACTCCTAGAGTTTTTCTTCAACTCAATACTCTCTAATACTGCCCGAGATTTTAGGACGAAATAACTAGCCTTTTCTGTAGCTAACTAGCACTATGCTTAATACTTGCCTTTATTGCTTCAAAAACTCGATATTCTTCTTTTGTTGTGACTAATTTTCAGCATGCTAAAACTTTCCCCTACTTAGTTAAGTAATTTTTTGTTCTGCTATACTTTTTCATTAGGCTTTTCATGATAGACACTTTTATGTGAAGGTTATGCTTGTTTCTTGTATGTGATTTTTCTAGACCCTCATCTAAGGTTCTATAGGTTGATTCTGAATCATGCTTCGTTGGAATGGTTTACTATCTTATGGTAGCTAGTTCTGTCACTATTAAACATTCTTTATAAGATTACAAGCATGAACTTGCCTCATATCTGTGATGACCCAAAAGGTCATCTTATGTTTTAGAACTCAATTCTGCGCTCTTTAGCCTTAAAAATCTCATTTTTACCCTCCTCGATTTGCATTCACAGTCCGAGTGTGTTTATGGAAAGTTTTTACGTTAAAAATTGATGAAATAATATTTTTTGGCCGTAAAAGTTGATTTTAGTTGACTTCGGTCAACATTTTGGGAAAACGGGCCCAGACCCATGTTTTGACGATTCTGATGGGTCCGTAATAAAATATGGGACCTGGGCGTATGCCCGGAATCGAATTCTGAGGTCCCTAGTTCGAGATATCATTTTTTGTTAAAATTGAAAGACTGAAAATTTAATGATTTTAAGAAATTGGCTAATGTTTGATCTTGTTGGTATCAGGTCCGTATATTTGTTCCGGAGCCTGGTACAGGTCAGTTATGATATTTATACCTTATCTGTGAAATTTGGTGAGAAACGAAATTGATTTGACGCGATTCGGACGTCCGGTTGTGAAAATAGAAATTTCAAAGTGTTCTTGGGAATCTCATGTGAGTTGGTGATAAATTCGTAATTCTAGATGTTATTTTGTCTATTTTATCGCACAAACAAGTTTGTATTAAGTTTTTAGACTTGTTTGCATGTTTGGTTTGGAGCCCCGAGAGCTCTGGTGAGTTTCAGATAGGCTACAGAGTGAAATGAACTTAGGAAAAATATTTGATGTGCTTCAGGTCTGCAGGTCTCACAATTGCGAGGTCTGGCTCCAACAGTTCTTGGGTGTAATAAATTATGTGAGAGATTTCATACCATAGAATGCTTCGCATGCCCACTGTGAATCGGATGGCTCTATTAGATCAAATTCCAAAAGTACTGGGGATTTTCACATTTGCGAGGTTTATGTTGCATTTTCGGAAGTCCAATGTTCGCAATTGCGAGCAAATAGTTCGCATTTGCGAAGGCTGCAGAAATGCGAGGGGTTCACATTTGCGAAGCTCAGGTCGCAAATGCGACATCTGCAGCTAGTAAATCTTGACATAGATGTGATTTTTCTCATTTTTCAAAATTTTCAAACACAAGAAACCCTCTAGGCGATTTTTCAAAGACCACTTATT
The DNA here is from genome assembly GCA_005239525.1 of Nicotiana knightiana. NCBI lineage: Eukaryota > Viridiplantae > Streptophyta > Magnoliopsida > Solanales > Solanaceae > Nicotiana > Nicotiana knightiana. The sequence goes on from ML425945.1 coordinate 65,279, forward strand.
CCCCAAATCATAGGTAAGTGATTCTTGACTCGTTTCTTTCAATATTTTACTTCACTTTACACGATTTTAACCTAAAATCTAGGAATGTCATGGTAGAAATTAGGGTTTGGATAGAATTAGGGATTTTGGAAAATTGAAAATAAGACCTCAATTTAGGGTCGAATTTTGAAACTAGTTACATATTCGGGCTCGGGGGTGAATGAGTGAATGAATTTTGGTCTGAACCTCGAGTTTTGACCAAGCGAGCCCAGGGTCAATTTTACTTTTTGGGAAATGTTGGGAAACCTAAATTTATGTATTGAAATTGATTCTTTAGCAATATTTGATGTTATTAAGTTAATTATGTCTAGATACGAGTGGTTCGGAGGTGGAAACTAGAGGAAAAGTGGTAATTGAGCAGTGAGTGGCCTGTGGATCGAGGTAAGTGTGGTGTCTAACCTTGACTTGAGGGAATTAGGAACCCTCAGACTATGTGATTATGTGAAATCCATGTGAGCGGCATATATGTGAGGTGACGAGTGCTTATACGTCGCCAAATTATTTATTTTCCCTGATTTGCTGCTTTCCTTTAATTGTTTCATTCCCTGTCTTAATTGTTATATTCTCTAAATGCTTCCATGCTTAACTGCTACGTGTTATTCAACATCTTCTCCTGTTAGCTATGTTAGTTCTTTCCATAGATCCCCTAATCCCTGATATTTGCTTAATTTGACGTGTTTGCACCTTTTTATTGTAAATTGTTGTATTGGACTCGTTGTGTAGTATTATTTGATTAGACTTTATATTGATCAAAGTTTCCTTTGCTTGGTTCAGTTTGATATGTATTTATCATAAAGGCCATGTGTTTTAGACTGTAAATTGACTCTGTACATTGAGTGTTTGGTGCTCATATGGTAGGATCGGGCTGCGCGCTGCAGCAGAATGAATAAGGGAAGATTGATAAGGAAGAATAAGGGTGAATATGTTTATACGGTGGGATCGGGTTGCACGCCGCAACAAGAGGAATAAGGATGGATTGATATGGTGAAATAAGGGTGAATTATCCTATTGATATTGATATATGGTGGGATCGGGTTGCGCGCCACAACATATACACACACACACACACACACACACACACACACTATTTACTGTTATTGTTATTTGTTACGAAGGAATAAAGGAGATTTTATGATGTCTGGTGGGATCGGGTTGCGCGCCGCAACAAAACTATATTTTTCTATTTCCTGAAATGCATTTCTTTCCGGTATTTCTTTAATTATGTGATATAGTAAGGATTGGTAATTCTTGATGACACTGGTTCACTCTAAAGGCTGTGGTTATCGATTTCAGTTGGTTGTTTGGTTCTGTTCTGTATTTCTATTATTCTGTCATTTATATACTGCGTACAAGTTTTGTATAGATGCCCCGACTTAGACTCTTCACTACCTCGTCGAGGTTAGGCTTAGCACTTACGATTATATGGGGCCGGTTGTACTAATACTACACTTTTTACATTGTGTAGATTTTGGAGACGGTCCCAGCACCAGTCATTAGTGAGGTCAGATCGGATATCTGCGGAGACTTGAGGTACGAATGTTCAGCGCCCATAGCACCTGGAGTCCCCATCCTCTTTTCATTAGCTGTATAATTTTATTCAGACAACTTTATACTTATTTCAGACCTTTATGTGTATTACTTTAGAAGCCCGTGAACTCGTGACACCAGATTCAGGGAATTGTAATAGACGATTAGTTCTTTAAACTTCCGCATTTGTACTTAGAACTTATTTGTTATTTCAATTCGTTATCAACGTTACTATTTAAACTGTTAAAAAGAAGTAAAAATGTTCTAATGTTGACTTGCCTAGCAAGTAAACTGTTAGGCGCCATCACGATCCCGACGGTGGGAATTTCGGATCGTGACAAAATGGTATCAGAGAACTAGGTTACATAGGTCTCACGAGTCACGAGCTAAATTAGTAGAGTCTGGAGGATCGGTACGGAGACGTCTGTAATTATCTCCCAGAGGCTATAAAGTTAGGAACAAATTTCACTTTTATCCAACTATGTCATGCGGTTTTGTTTTCTCAATCCTGATTGAACTCTCTCATTCTTATTCTATCGCAGATGGCGAGAACGCGTACCTCTTCTTCAGTTGGGCAGCAGCCAGAGCCTCCAGCAGCAGCTCCTACAAGGGGTAGGGGTCGAGGCCGAGGCCGTGCCAAAGGCCGAGGCAGAGGCAGGGCTCCGCCCAGAGCCCGAGCAGCAGCCCCAGCTGTGGAGTCTCAGGTAGATTTTGATGAGGAGGTTCCAACTCAGACTATTCCTATCGGACCATCTCAGGCTCCGGAGGGAATATATTGCCACCCCAGTGCTTCAGGATGCTTTGGTCCAATTGGTGGGCCTTATAGAGAGTGGCCTAGACTGGCGAATTTCCCATTGCACCAGCCGTATCTCAGGCTGGATGAGGAGCCCAGACTCCTGCTACTTACACTCCAGAATAGATGGCTCCCCGGTGTCAGACACCAACAACTCATCCAATCGGAGTAGTTCAGCCGATTGCTGCAGCACAACCCAGTGATGGGTCAGCTTTGTCTTTTGAGGATTTGTGGAGATTGGATAAGTTTACCAAGCTCTTTCCAGTTCATTTTAGTGGTGCTACTTCAGAGGATCCCTATGAGTATCTTGATAGCTGTCACGAGGTCTTCGGAACATGGGTATATTAGAGACCAATGGGGTCGACTTTGCTGCTTTTCAGATAACTGGTTCCGCCAAGAAATGGTCGAGGGATTATTTGTTGACCTGACCAGCTGGATCGCCTGCTCATACTTGGGATCAGTTCTCACATATCTTCTTAGAGAAGTTTTTGCCTATCACCTTGAGAGAGGAGCGCCGCCGTCAGTTCAAGAATCTCCAGCAGGGCAGCATGACTGTTACTCAGTATGAGACCCATTTTGTGGATCTGGCCCGTCATGCTATTCTTCTACTTCATATTGAGAGAGAGAGGGTGAGGAGTTTTATTGAGGGGCTTGCTCATCCTATTAGATTGCAGATGGCTAAGGAGATTGGGAGTGAGATTTCTTCTAGGATGCGGCCAATGTCGCCAGACGAGTTGAGATGGTTCTTGGACAGGGAGGTCAGGGATCGGACAAGATACCTCGTCATTTCAGTGGATTCCGCGGTGCCTTATCTAGAGGTAGGGGTACTTTTTCTAGAGGCCATCCTCCCAGGACAATACATTCAGCGCTTCAGGAATCCCATAGTGCTTTAGGGAGTCGTGGTTCTTATGTACCTCTTTCTGGGAAGCCAGCCTATAGTGCACCACCAGCTCCTATTAGAGCACCTCCTCTTCAGAGTTATTATCGTGGTCAGCCGACTCGTCCGGGTCAGTATCAATTTCCACACCCACAGTATCAGGATGGATTTTTCGAGTCTGGTAATTATGGGCATATTCGGAGGACCTGTCCGAGATTATTGGGTGTTCAGCTACAACAACAGGGTTCTCGTTCCATGGTTCCAGCACCAGTTGTTGCACCGTCTGCTCAGCCAGCCAGAGGAATGGGTCAAGTAGTTAGAGGTAGGGGCCAGACTGTTAGAGGTGGGGGTTATTCCGTTAGAGGTGGAGGCCCTCCATCTAGAGGCCGTCCCAGGGATATGTTCAGAGTGGTGGGGCCCACCCCCGATGTTATGCTTTTCCAGCCAGACCTGAGGCTAAGTCATTCGATGTTGTCATTACAGGTACTATTGTGGTTTGCAGTAGAGATGCTTCAATTCTACTTGATCAAGGGTCTACTTACTCCTATGTGTCATCTTATTTTGCTTCATATTTGGTTGTGCCTTATGAGTCTTTGAGTGCCTCTGTATATGTGTCCACACCTGTGGGGGATGCTATTATTGTAGATCGTGTATATCATTCGTGTGTGGTCACTATTGGGAGTATTGAGACCAGTGTAGACCTTCTGCTCTTAGATATGGTGGATTTCGATGTTATATTGGTTATGGATTGGTTGTTACCTTATCACGCTATTTTGGACTGTCGTGCCAAGACAGTGACATTAGCCTTGCCAGTGTTGCCTCGATTAGAGTGGAGAGGGACTCCTGGCCATTCTACCAGCAGGGTTATTTCTTATATGAAGGCTCGGCATATGGTCGAGAAGGGGTGTTTGGCCCATTTGGTTTATGTTCGTGATTCTAGTGTTGAGGTTCGCTCTATTGATTCTGTGCATGTTGTTCATGAGTTTCCACAGATATTTCCTGCAGACCTACCAGGGATGCCACCCGACAGGGATATTGACTTCTGTATTGATTTGGCTCCGGGCACTCAGCCCATTTCCATTCCTCCATACCGGATGGCCCCACCAGAGTTGAAAGAATTGAAGGAACACTTGAAAGATTTGCTCGATAAGGGATTCATTAGACCTGGTGTCTCGTCTTGGGGTGCAACGGTTTTTTTTTAAGAAGAAGGATGGGTCTATGAGGATGTGTATAGATTATCGGAAACTGAACAAGGTCATCATCAAGAACAAGTATCCGTTACCAAGGATTGTTGATTTATTTGATTAGCTTCAGGGTGCAAAGGTGTTTTCAAAGATTGATTTGAGATCTGGCTACCATCAGTTGAGGATTAGGGCATCTAATGTCCCTAAGACAGCTTTTCGGGCGCGGTATGGGCACTATGAGTTTCTAGTGATGTCCTTTGGGTTGGCCAATACCCCAGTAGCATTTATGGACTTGATGAACCGAGTGTTCAATCCTTATTTGGATTGTTTTGTGATTGTGTTTATTGATGACATATTGATATACTGCCGCGGTAGGGAGGAGCATGAGCGGCACATTAGGACAGTGCTCCAGACTCTGTGGGACAGTCAGTTGTATGCTAAATTTTCAAAGTCCAAGTTTTGGTTGAATTCAGTTGCTTTCTTGGGCCATGTCGTATCAACAGAGGTCATTAAGGTAGATCCTAAGAAGATTGAGGCAGTCAAGAACTGGCCTGGACCCACGCCAGCCAAGGAGATCAGGAACTTCTTGGGTTTGGCGCGTTATTACCGTCGATTTGTGGAGGGGTTTTCATCTATAGCAGCCCCGTTGACTAGGTTGATCTAGAAGGGTGCCCCGTTCAAATGGTCAGATGAGTGTGAGACAATCTTTTAGAAGCTCAAGACAGCTTTGACTACAGTGTCGGTGTTGGTGTTACCATCTGGTTCAGGATGTTACACGGTATATTGTGATGCCTCATGTGTTGTCCTTGGAGCAGTATTGATGAAGGAGGGCAGGATGATTGCATATGCGTCCTGACAGTTGAAGGTTCATGAGAATAATTACCATGTTCATGATTTAGAGTTGGCAGCCATTGTTCATACGCTGAAGATTTGGAGGCGCTATCTTTATGGCGTGTCCTGTGAGGTTTTCACGGATCATCGAAGCCTTTAGTATTTGTTCAAGCAAAAGGATCTCAATTTGAGGCATATGAGGTGATTATAGCTATTGAAAGACTGTGATATCACTATCTTATATCAGCAGGGGAAGGCCAATGTGGTGGCCGACGCATTGAGTAGGAAGGCAGTGAGTATGGGCAGCCTTGCATTCATTCCAGTAGGTGAGAGGCTGCTAGCTTCAGATGTTCAAACTTTGGACAACTAGTTTGTGAGGTTGGATATTTTAAAGCCCAGTCGTGTTTTAACTTGCACCATCGACCGGTCTTCCTTGTTTGAGCATATTCGAGATCGGCAGTATGACGACCCTCATTTGTTGGTCCTTAGGGACACAGTGTGGCACGGTGGTGCCAAGAAGATTAATATTCGTGATGACAGAGTTTTGAGGATGCATGGTCGTGTGTATGTGCCTAATGTTGATGGGCTTCGTGAGTTTATTCTTGAGTAGGCCAAAAGTTATCGGTATTCTATTCACTCAGGTGCCGCCAAGATGTACCGGGACTTGCGGCGACATTATTGGTGGAGGAGGATGAAGAAGGATATACTTTCTTATGTAGCTCGGTGCATGAATTTTCAGTAGGTGAAGTATGAGCATTAGAGACCTAGTGGTTTGCTTCAGCAGAAGAAGATTCCTGAGTGAAAGTGGGAGCGTATCACTATGGAATTTGTTGTTGGACTCCCACGGACTAAGAGGAAGTTCAACGCCATTTGGGTCATTATGGATAGGCTGACTAATTTAGCACACTTCATTCCTGTGGTAGTTACCTATTCTTCAGAGTGGTTGGCAGAGAATTATATTCGAGAGATCGTCCGCCTTCATGGTGTGCCCGTGTCTATCATTTCTCATCGAGGTACGCAATTTACCTTGCATTTTTGGAGGGCAATACAGCGTGAGTTGGGTACGCGGGTTGAGTTGAGCACAATATTTCATCCTCAGACGGACGGGCAGTCCGAGCGTACAATTCAGATCTTGGAGGATATGCTCTGCGCTTGTGTTATAGACTTTGAAGGATCGTGGGATCAGTTCTTTCCCCTTGCAGAGTTCACCTACAACAACATCTACCATTTGATCTTCAGATGGATCCCTACGAGGCATTATATGGTAGACGGTGCAGGTTGCCAGTTGGATGGTTTGAGCCGGGGGAGACTCGGTTGTTGGGTATAGATATATACATGAGGCCTTGGACAAGGTCAAGATTATACAGGATCGACTTCACACAGCTTAGTCCAGGCAAAAGAATTATGCCGACCATAGAGTCTGTGATGTGGAATTCATGGTTGGGGAGAGTGTGTTTCTTCGGGTGTCACCCATGAAGGGTGTTATGATTTTTGGAAAGAAGGGCAAGTTGAGGCCTAGGTATATCGGGCCTTTTGAGATTCTTGATAGAGTGGGAGAGGTGTCTTATAGACTTGCATTGCCTCTGAGGTTGTCGACAGTTCATCCAGTGCTCCATGTGTCCATGCTCCGGAAGTATCATGGTGAGTTGTACCACGTATTAGATTTCAGCTCTATCTAGTTGGACAAAGATTTGACTTATGAGGAGGAGCAGGTAGCTATTCTAGACCGGCAGGTTCATCAGTTGAGGTCGAAGAGTTCTCCTTTAGTTCGAGTGCACTGGAAAGGTCAGCCTGTTGAGGCAGTTACTTGGGAGTCAGAGTCGGACATGCGGAGTAGATATCCCCACCTACTCACCAGTTCAGGTACTTTTCTATGTCTGTTCGAGGACGAATGGTTATTTTAGAGGTGGAGATTGTGATGACCCAAAGGGTCATCTTATGTTTTAGAACTCAATTCTGCCCTCTATAACCTTAAAATCTCATTTTTACCCTCCTCGATTTATGTGTACGGTCTGAGTGTGTTTCAAGAAAACTTTTATGTTGAAAATTGATGAAATAGTAATTTTTGGCCTTAGAAGTTAATTTTTGTTGACTTTGGTCAATGTTTTGGGTAAACGAACTCGGATCCGTATTTTGACGGTCCCGGTGGGTCCATAATAAAATAGAGGACCTGGGCATATGTCCGAAATCGAATTCCGAGGTCCCTAGCCCGAGATATGAATTTTTGTTGAAAATTGAAAGACTGAAAATTTAATGATTTTAAGAAATTGGTTAATGTTTGATCTTGTTAGTATCAGGTCTGTATTTTGGTTCCGGAGCCCGGTACAAGTCTGTTATGATATTTATATCTTATCTGTGAAAGTTGGTGAGAAAAGGAAATGATTTGACGTGATTCGGACGTCCGATTGTGAAAATAAGAATTTCAAAGTGTTCTTAGAAAATTCATGTGATTTAGTGCTAAATTCATAATTCTAGGTGTTATTTTGGCTATTTGATCGCATGTTTTTAGACTTGTGTGCATGTTTGGTTGGATCCTCGAGGGCTCGGGTGAGTTTGGGATAGGCTACGGAGTGGAATGAACTTAGAAAAAAATATCTGGTGTGCTTCAAGTCGGCAGGTCTCGCAATTGCGAGGTTTGGCTCGCATGCGAGCCTCGCATTTGCGAAGAATCATCGCATTTGCGAGTATGGGCTGGAACTGGGGATTTTCGCATTTGAGAGGTTTATGCCGCATTTACGGAAGTCCAATGTTTGCAATTGCAAGGAAATGGTTTGCATTTGCGAAGGCTGCAGAAATGCGAGGGGTTCACATTTGCGATATTTTTTACACATTTGCGAGCTTCGCAATTGCAAAGATCAGGTCGCAAATGCGACATCTGCAGCTGGTAAATCTTGACTTAGACGGGATTTTTCTCATTTTTCAAAATTTTCAAACACAAGAAACCCTGTAGGCAATTTTCCAAAGACCACTTCTTCCCCAAATCATAGGTAAGTGATTCTTAACTCGTTTCTTTCAATCTTTCACTTCTTACAAGATTTCAACCTAAAATCCGGGAATTTCATGGTAGAAATTTGGGGTTTGTATAGAATTAGGGATTTTTGGAAAATTAGAAATTAGACCTCAATTTAGGGTCGGATTTAGAAACTAGTTACATATTCGGGCTCAGGGGTGAATAGGTGAATGAGTTTTGGTCCGAACCTCGAGTTTTGACCAAGCGGGTCGGGGTCGATTTATGACTTTTTGGGGGAAATATTGGGAAACTTAAATTTATGTACCGAAATTGATTTCTTTAGCAATATTTGATGTTATTAAGTTAATTATGGCTAGATACGAGTGTTTCGGAGGTGGAAACTAGAGGAAAAGCGGTAATTGAGAAGTGAATGGCTTGTGGATCGAGGTAAGTGTTGTGTCTAACCTTGACTTGAGGGATTTAGGAACCCTCAGACTGTGATTATGTGAAATCCATGTGAACGACGTATATGCGAGGTGATGAATGCTAATGCGTCGCCAAATTATCTGTTTTCCCTGATTTACTGCTTTACTTTAATTGTTTCATTCCCTGTCTTAATTGTTATATGATCTAAATGCTTCCATGCTTAATTGCTACGTGTTATTAAACATCTTCTCATGTTAGCTATGTTAGTTTCTTCCCATAGGTCCCCTAATCCCTACTATTTGCTTAATTTGACTTATTTACACCTTTTTATTGTAAATTGCTGGATTGGACTCACTGTGTAGTATTATTTGAGTAGACTTTATATTGATCAAAGTTTTCTTTGCTTGATTCAGTTTGGTATTTATTTATCGTAAAGGCCTTGTGATTTAGACTGTAAATTGACTATGTACATTGAGTGTTTAGTACTGATATGGTGGGATCGTGTTGCACGCCGCAACAGGATGAATAAGGGAGGATTGATAAGTAGGAATAAGGGTGAATATGTTAATACGGTGGGATCAGGTTGCACGCCGCAACATGAAAAATAAGGATGGATTGATATGGTGAAATAAGGGTGAATTATCCTATTGATATTGATATATGGTGGATCGGGTTGCGCATCATATATATATATATATATATATATATATATATATATATATATATATATATATATATATATATATATATATATATATATATATTATTTACTGTTATTATTATTATTTCGGAGGAATAAGGGAGATTTTATGATGCATGGTGGGATCGGATTGCTTGCCGCAACAATACTATATGTTTCTATTTCCTGAACTGCATTTCTTTCCGGTATTTCTTTCATTATCTGATATAGTAAGGATTGGTAATTTTGGACGACACTGGTTTATTCTAGAGGCTGTGGTTATCGGTTTCAGTTGGTTGTTTTTCTGTTTTGTATTTCAATTATTCTGTCATTTATATACTGCGTACAAGTTTTGTATAGATGCCCCGACTTAGCCTCTTCACTACCTCATTCTCTGGAGTTATACGCACACAATGTTATCCTCTTAGAAAACATGACGTACGGTCTATATGATGACTTGAATGGTTAGAGAGCATGCTTATAGGAATCATGCACACACTTCATTTCATTTGTCAAATATACTACATTTGTTTCCATGTCTACAATCCAACATTCTTAGATAACATGTTTGTAGGATGTAACAATGTGATACCTTTACTTATCTAGATACCATGAGTATAGGGTCTTAACTAATTAATCAACTATTTCGTGTTATTTTTTTATATTGCCATACTTAGATGACATGCCTATAGGGATAAAGTGTCATAAAACCAATTTTAATTGCTAACCATTATAAATACTGCCTATAGGATACTGCCAGCTACCTAAGACGCATATTTATAAGATGAACTTTGTAATTTGGGATTTTGGGGTTGTTTTCATCACCTTATTACACAAAATACTAGAAATCATGCCAATAGGACTTGTAATGGTCTAATCTTCCCATACGTTAGTCCAGAAGTTGCAGCACTACTCATAAAATACTGGAATCATAGAAATCATGCCTATAGGACTTAACGATCCCAACACGTCTTAATGTTTTATACTGTCTAACCAGAATTCTGCCTGCGTGCTTTTCTTGCTTATGTGCGAAGGTTACTTGAGCCTATTTTATTGCAATTATGTTTAGTCCTATCTGTTGTGATTGTCGCCTAGTTTTATCATTTTGAGCAGCTAATTGAGTTTAGAACTACCAAATAGTAGGTTGAAAGCCTCCTGGACCCTAGGCATGAGACGAGTAGAGCACGCATAAGGGAAGACATAGAATTGAATTAGAATGATTTTAACTGAAAAACCTCAACATAGTAATCGGGTAGCAGGAGATGATTGTTTGTGCCCGCTGAATAATATGAGCAGCTCCTACCTAAAGGGAGTTGCGAAGTATTATTTGCATTGCACGGGGTGATCATTTACGCTAAAAAACTTAGGACCCCCCTTTCCCTTATATGCTTGCTAAAAGAATTTATTCATTAAACATAAACCGACGCAGTTGTAATCCTTGGGATCTTTAAAACTTGTATCAATTATTCATTTAGTTTATTTTTTTCTTACACTGGTTTACTTTATAATAGGACTTTCAACTTTCATAGTTTTACTTATATGCTCGCCTAGTTTAATAATATAATCCACATAGTGTAAAATTCGGCCGGGAACCACAGTTGTGGACATCAAAGAGTGCCTAACACCTTCTCTTTGAGGTAATTTGATCCCTTATCCGATCTTTGGTGGCGGTGACTATTCAAATAGAGTTATTTGCAAATAGGTTCCTAACGCACCTCAAAAATCGTTAGGTGGCGACTCTTTCACTTAATACCCATTTAAAAGCGTTGTCACATGTCGAAACTCACTTTCGCGAGAAAATGGAGCACGACTGCATGACAACTCTACTGGGGATTTACACTTAGGCTCTTACCATAACGAACTTGACTTATGTGGATTACTTTCATTTATTTTTTCTTAAAACTGCTAATACATGCATCTCCCTTCCCTTATTCACCTTTATTTGTTTAAATTTGCTATGACATATGTATCCCTTTCCTTGTTCTCCTTTTTTTTCTATGATATGTATGACCGCTCTCCATTTCTTTACCTCTTGACTACTACATTATCCCTATTTCCTTACCTCCTTCATTACGTTCTCGGACATTTTCATAAGCCAAACTGACTTCTTTCTTTTTTCTTTCTTTTCTTTTCTCTTCTTTTCATGTTCACTTTTGCTATTTTATTTACTGTTATTTACATGAAAATACTTGGCACTATGTTATTATTTCTGCATAAAGCATGCTCTACATCATACTCCGCTCATGCCAACTATCAACATAGCGGCGCTTGATGAGTGTTCGTGCTTTCCTAAAAATCGCCCTTTTTAAATTTGGAAAGTCTTATTTGCGGTAGACTAGTCAATCAGTGGTGCAATCGACGGTCCCGTACCTTTCCCTCTCAAGTTTTCCACTTGGGAGTACCAGTGTAGACTATTCTAGAAACCCTACTCCAACTTGAAATGTACATGCATCATGCTAAACCTAGTACAGGTTGGAGAGTTATTAACGTTACTACCCGCTAAGATGAACCTTGTCCAAAGTCCGATGGGATTTTCATAATCCCAATGCACACTATGATATTATGTGCATTACTTAGAGAAAATGTGCTAACATGTTGATCATTATTGCGTAAGTAGTCAAATCTGGAGGGGGAAAGGGCTAACCTTTGTTTGTTTGCAGAAAATGAAACATGAAATCCCTAGGTTCGGTATGGTCCAAAATATTCCACCTTTGCTACTTAACTGGTGTAAAGACCTTGCACCTTGCGACAAAAATCATGTGAGAAGAGTAATTGGTGACTTGCCATCCTTTCCAAACATTCGACCGAATAGGGAATTGATTGAGGCCGCTACCATGTTCTGGGATGAGAAAAGAGTTGTTTTCCGATTTGGAAATATTGAAATGACTCATCTCCTATAAGAAATAGGAGGCTTCGCCAAGTTTCCATGGGATAGTCCGGGATTACTGGTACCAGAGAATCGTACTCCCCGTGGTTTTCTAAAAATGTTGGGTTTTAAGAAGAATGATGAGCTACTCTGTCTAAAGAAATCATACATCCTGTTTGAATTTTTTTACGAGCGTTATAGGGGTAGCAAGTTGTATCGTCTTCACCATGACGAACTAGCCATTACTTCATTGGGATGGGTGTACTACCGGGTTAATGTGTTTGTCGTCTGCTTCTTGGGGATGTTGATATTTCTGATGAAAGGAGGAAGGATGCTCGCTTAGCCATGGTCTCCAGGAACTTGATGGATGGCATCGAGGGACAAGCTTATACCATCATCCCTATGATCTTAAGTGAGATGTACCACACTCTAGATTGGTGCAAGCAAGGATTTGGACACTTTAAGGGTTGTAATCTATTGCTACAAGTCTGGCTGCTAGAACACTTTCATAGCAGAGCGTACCGTCAAGAGGTTCTGCGAAGACCACTGGATGACTACATAGCTAGCCATCACCCAAAGAAAATGACATTTATTCGGGATAGGTTTACATAGCCTGAAAATGCTGTAAGTTGGGTACGTTTCTTCAGCAATCTGACAGAAGAGCAGGTGCATTGGATGTTTGAATGGTTTCCTAGTAGTGAGTTCATTATCAGGTCAGAGGGAATAATTATTTGGTATTGATCGGGCTGCGGGGCATCTATCCTTACGCTCATATATGAGTTATGCGACAAGATGGAAGGAAACAAGTCATACCTCGGGTTTCCAACATGGTCCAATACAAGGTAGATTTCAAAGGGTATGTCATTTCGTTTAAGTTCGAGACACAACACATGTGGAACCAGAAGATCATTGTGGAAGGAGAAACCATTGAGCCAGGCAGGTATCACATCGGTTATATGTACTACTATCTATCATGGCTGGAAGACGACATAGCGAGGGACGTCAAGCCAGGTGTCTATCTAAAGGACATGATTATAGATGAAGTGGTTGAAGCACAGGCTAAGTATAAGAGACTATGCAAAAGGGTGTTCGATTCTGAAGCTAAACATCTGGAACATCACAAAGTGAACATGGAGGCGATAAGGGAATGGAAGGAGATTGCCACTAAGTCAACATAAAGATTGGAATACTTCGAACAAGGATTGATGGAGCTAGAGTAAAAGATGAGAAAGAGACTTTTAGATTGCCAAGGCATGGATGACAGTGAAGGAGGACATCTAGCAAAACCTTACTCACTGTTGGATATCCACGATCTAGGGAACCTGATTGATGGGGTCAAAATAGCCAAGCATGGAGAAGGTCCTTCAGAGACCAAGCAGACTAAGAGATGATGTTCTTTACTGCTTTCTAGCTTAGATTTAGATTTCGATGTAATAAGTCTAAATGTCGTTAGTAACTTTATTATTATTGTCGATTTAGTAAAAGTTTGTTTTGACTCTTTTTTCACATTAATAAAATGAAGCAAATGTTGGCATCAATTTTCTCCAAGTCTATGTGTCTCTAGGTCTACCTCAGGCACAATGAGGTCCCAAAATTAGGACGCAAATTATTGCATGGCTTTGTGAAACATGTTTAAATATTGCGAACACTCTTTTATTTCACTTTACTAACTTGGATACCTTTTGCTTTTTCTTTTCATTTTGATTATTCTCATTCCCAAAGTTTGGTTCGTGCATACTGGCATCATCGACATACCATAGTAGATCCAAAGGTCCTCCACCTCCTCCTCCACCGAGCGACCCCAAAGGCAAAGGAAACAGAAAAGGGAAAATGGATGATTTAAGCGGTATCAGGAAAAACAATGCTACTTTGGCGGAAAGCGCTGAAACTTCAGATGGGCGAAGTACTCCGGGATAGAATGACTTGGTCTTACGTATGGAGCAGAAAATCATAGAAATACAGGGCGAGCTTGAGTAGTTCAAAAATTTGGAAAACCTCTCCCTTAATCTCAATGTTCCCCACATCAACCAGCAAAACTCGACTACCCCGAACCAAACAACACCACAAAACACACAAAACCAAAACCCACCCCCAAATCCTCCTGCACCACACTAGTATCCTGCACCTCCCCAGAACCTTAACCCACCACCAGTACCAACCCTCAATAACACCACCATCTTCCAACTCAATACCCGCAAACCACTACTTATCACTCTCCCAAAAATGCACCATAACCTACTACTGATCCCCAAAACTCAATCAATGCCCACCCATATACCCAAGTTCCAGGAATCCATCAAAGCAATACGATATATGTGAAAACCTTACCTCATACTCCGCATCAAACCCTATATATACCCAAATCAACTGAGAAGGGCCTGCTCATTAAAAACATGGTGGAGGAATTCAAGAAGCTCACTGGAAAAGTCTAGAGTGTTGAAGGTGGCAAAGGCATTGAATGTCTAAACTATGAGGACCTATGTATTCAGCCGGATGTGGAACTGTCGGAGGGTTACAAACCTCCCAAGTTCAAAATGTTCGATGTTACTGATGATCCGAAGGTGCATCTGAGAACATATTGCGACAAACTTGTAGAAGTGGTCAAGAATGAACAAATCCACATGAAATTGTTCATGCGAAGCCTCACAAGAGACGCATTGTCTTGGTATATCAGTCAAAACACAAAGAAATGGGTTAGTGTGGTGAGTATGGCATCAGATTTCATGGAAAGATTCAGGTTCAACACGAAAAACACACCAGACATTTTCTACATTCAAAACCTCAAGAAGAAGCCGATAGAAACCTTTCGCGAGTATGCTACTCGTCTGAGATTAAAGGTAAAGGTAAGCCGGCACTTGAAGAAGAACAAATGAACAAGTTCTTTGTTAGAGCTCAAGATTCGCAGTATTACGAAAGGTTGATGGTTATTGAAAATCACAAGTTCTCCGACATCATCAAGCTAGGACAAAAAATAGAAGAAGGAATTAAGAATTGGATGGTGACAAATTTTGATGCACTGCAGGACACGAACCTTTGATAGAGTTCAACAATAATTATCGTAGTTTGTAGCTAGATTTCTATTCATGATGACCACCAGTTGAGATTTAATACTAAAATTAACAAAGAGTCTAAACTATTGGCTAATGACAATCGACATAAGTAATGAGTAAGGGAAGATACCAATAGGAGAAAATAGGGTTGATATGATAGGTGCAAAACAAATGTATGGGACCTAACTCTAGGTAATTCACCTCTAATGATAAGTGAGTCTCTCGAATTCACTCAATTAATTGCTCACACATTCAACAGAAACTCTTCTCTCAATTAAGTATCAACCTCACAATATGAACTAAATTAAGCTCGGTGAAGATATGCAAGAATTCGTAATGGATTGGACTTTAGAGAAACCTCTTTCAATTATTATCCTAACTAGGTTAATCAATAATTCAACTAGTCTCTTTCGATTACTAAGAAGAATTAATGAACTTACCCAACAAAAGATAACACCAAAATATCACAAGTTATGCCTCTCCTGATTACATGAACTAGTGAATATAGATGAAACAATTAAAACATCTAAAATACTTCAATACATAAACTAGAGTTATAATCCACAAACAAACATCAATACACTAAATTCATCAAACCCTAAAGAGAACTACTCCATGGATATGGAGTAATTCATCCCAAGTAAGTTTAAAGTAAAGAAAACATAAAACAATCCAAACCCTTGTCTTGAGTTGATATTGAATGATGGATTCTTTGTGCTCTTTCTCTCCAACTTCTCCTTAGGTCTTAGATGTGTCAAAAGTCCAAAATATATCATTTTCCGCGTATTTATACCAAGTAGGGTCGGTCCAAAATAAAACACCTTCTCCTACGCGAAATAGGATAATTTTTCGGAGTTGGACGTGCGCGGCCGTGCACCTAGACTTGGTCGCGCGTCTTTTACCCTGTTCTGCCTCCAGTGCCCACCCAATGCGTGACCTGTGTGTGTCCGCGCACATTAGTGGATTTCTCTAGGGAATTTGGGAAATGTAAAACATGAAAGTTATAGCCCTCTCAAAATAGATTTCTAATGATATATTGTGGAGCCCAAACGGATTCTTGACCGAAAAGTTATGTGCATTATACTGGAAAATGTGCAGTATGCCTGCTCGATTATTCATTTTGTTCTTAAAATGCGCAGTATGCCTGCTCTATAATAGCTTGAATTCATTCCATAATATATACATAGATTGGGATCACTCTTAGAAGGCATAAAATACACAATTAGTGCAAAACACTGGCGATTAAAGCTCAAACTCAATTAAAGTGCAGTAAATTAGAGTTCCATAAGCGACTAAAACACAAGATTAAAGTCTACCATCAACACCCCACACTTATGTCATTGCTCGCCCTCGAGCAATCAAACTACACTTATTCATATAGACACAACTTTTTAAAACAACTCTAATAACTCATTACACCAAGAATATTTAAAACAAATTAAGCACAATAACTTAACATCCTAGCCTCAAAATTTGACTCAAAAGCACCAAACATTCTTTATAACCCGCTCACTTACTCTAACATAGAGGTCAACGACATTAGCTTTCCTTCATGCATCATGTGCCCTCACACATAATAGAGAGTAATTTCACACACAATAATATTTAAGAAAGATTTCGAACATAAAATAGAAAAAATTCACTCACTCTTAGAAAAAAAATTCATATGCCAAAAAAAATGAACCATAGGCTTGCCCGTAGTGTACTCCTCTACTAATTGAGCTCATTCAGACAAGGATCAAGTAGGACTTTAATTGGTTGTAATGTAGGTTGCGGTACGGTATGATACATTTAGATATAAGAGTAACTACACCTCCCTAAGTACTTTATGGATACACTTTAAAATTCAAACCCCACACTTATGTCAAACCATACTCCACCTTCACATCAATATACATTAACTCCCTAACTTCTTTAAGCACAATTACATCAAGAGTTACCACTGTCAAGGAATATTTTTCACACTAATACAACTATTTGTTTTCTTTCTTTTTCGATTCAAGTGGCTCTTACTTTTTCAAAACTATATACCTCCTTCCTTATTTCAATAGTTCCACTCAAAAGTCAAACCAACCATCCCACACTTCAACTTTTACAAATTCATAACAAATTCAAGTGCTCATGAGAGGTAAATGGTTCAAACAGATGGTCAATTTAAAAAAATGAGTAAGGATTGTAATGTGGTTACCAAAGAAACATGATTACATGCTCAAAAGGGTTAACTATGATACATAATAATTAGGTGGGTAAAACATATAACTGGCTCAACAAAGAAATGCCTATATCACTTTTAAGACTAAATAAAACTATTATTCCACTTTGCAAACACACGGGGCAAGTTCTAGACATCAAATGCAATGCACATAATAATACAAAACACACACACATGTCACATAACTCACTCAAGATTGGATTCAACAAGACACACTAGTCAAAAAAGTTAAGCAAAGTTAAGATTATACAATTTAAGGTACTTACACAAGAGTCAAAAATTGAGCCTAAGCGTTACAACTAAATCACTCACTATTCTAAGGCATAAAAAATTTAAAATATATTGCTTCCATTTCAAAATATAGCACAAGGTTTCCTACTCCTAACAAAAATAAAAACTAACTACACCCGGTTCAAACAAAAACCCTTGAAAAAGAACCGCGGCACAAGGAAAAACAAGGGGGAATTATTACACTGCCTACAAAGAAAATCTTTTTGGTATTTTCCTTTCAACTTTAATACCTCAAGAAACCCGTTGAATGATATCCATCGTCGGAAAAGTCAAAAAATTTAAATTTTGTTATGGGTCTAAATTTTTTTTATGGGTTTTCCAATTTATTCTAGCTACTTAAAACCAAACACTAACACATAT
This sequence comes from Nicotiana knightiana, assembly GCA_005239525.1. Classification (NCBI taxonomy): domain Eukaryota; kingdom Viridiplantae; phylum Streptophyta; class Magnoliopsida; order Solanales; family Solanaceae; genus Nicotiana; species Nicotiana knightiana. The sequence goes on from ML425945.1 coordinate 83,364, forward strand.
TACTACTAAAAAAACTAACACATATACATATAACATACAACCATTCCCCACCCCACACTTTAAATTATGGCATATCCCCATGACACACAAATTAAAAAGCATAAGGTAGGCAAAACGTCCCTGATCCTCTAGTCGGGATCTGGATCAACGTCGGGCTCCATTATTCTCGCCCGAACTAGTGCGCACATCCATGTAGACAGCTTCTTCTCATCCTTCTTGGGGTACACCCCACACTTGTCTTTCTCAATCATTGGAGCACTCTCTTTTGAAATTTTCACCTTTCACTCAACACTTGCAGCTGGCTTCTCCTTTTTCACCCCCATCTCTACATTCATCTTGAAAGTCACCGTATCCTCACCCACTCTAAGCATGAGTTTTCTATCATGTATATCCAATATAGCTCTACATATTTCTAAGAATAGTCTTCCTAAGACATCTTCCACTATCCTCTCGGGTATTATAGTTGTTTGGTCTGCCAGCTGCAAAGATATTGGTGCAGAACTTATCTCTCCAATTTCATTCTCCAGCTTCCAGTAAATAGACAAAGGCATTAGAATAATTGAAGCACCAGAATCACATGAAGATTTATCAAAGTTAAGAGTGCCGAAAGAGCAAGGTATTGTAGAACTCCTTGGATCTCCACACTTTTGAGGGGGTATTTTTTCAGGATTGCACTATGATGCGAGACTAAATTGCATAGTTTAACATGTGATATACCTTACATTTTATGCGCTTTAATGATAAAAATACACTTGCTATGTGCTTAATGGAGTTTATTTCATGTGTAGGTGAAGTGGAGATGGAAACGGAGCTAAAGAGATGCAAATACGTCGAAAGATACGCGAAAGGAGACACCCGGGCGATAGCCGGGCGACAGAGCCAAACAC
>ML425945.1:85567-101025 GCA_005239525.1 Nicotiana knightiana
ACCCTGGCATTATCCAGGCGTTTGGGCTGAAATGCCAGCCCTGGCCTGGCGTTAGCCAGGCGTTTGGGTCCAAACGCCAGGTCCCCAGTTCGGCCAGAAATCGAGTTTTGACGGGTTTAAGTGTTTTCTAATTGAAATAGAAGTCTCCTACACGGTTAGGGTTCACCCTAAACCTATAAATAGACTCCTAAAACACAACTACAGAGGGAGATTCACAGGGATACACAGAGATTCGAGTTTAGAGTGAATCGAAGGCAAAACATCAATTTGTACATATTTTCTTCCTTACTTTGTAGTTTAATTATGCTAGTTGTTTTAGATTTTATTCTTATGAATTTGTTTAGCTAATTTCGTGTGGAACCCGTTGGGGAATAAACTTCTTGCGATATTAATATAGTTTTGATCGGTTGATTAAACTCTATTTGTTCAACTACGTTCTTGTTGTAGTTGATTGAAGGGCCCTCAATTAGCTGTGCCTATTTATTATGTATCTACTTGAGAGAGAGTGCATATTTAGGTAATTGTTTGAACAACACCACTCCCAGAGTATAGACGAAAGTCATAACCGAGGGTTTAGAGGTTGGATTAGAGATAACGATACTTCGGGTGCAATCTAAGTGAACTGTAATGCAATCTAGCTAGCGTAACTTGAGAGAGTGCGTCTAGTAAATTATCATAATTACTTGAGAGAGATTTATGGTAGATAGAGCGTTCATGATTGATAGAGACGATTAATCAAGCTATACGAAGTATCCGAGAAGTAAGTTCACCAGCGGAGGAAACCATAACCTTAGATTTTTATTACAATTGTTTATACATTAACATAGTTAATCTTTAGTTTTAATATTTATTATTAGTAATTTAAATAACATCAGGTGACAGCTGAGTAGTATTTTAACAGCGTGCTTGATACGTCAATTCCCTGTGGGATCGACTCTGGACATAATACCCCAGGATTATATTTGCAATGCCCGCTTAGTCTTCTACAAGACATAGTTGAGCGTGATCACACTACAATGCTATGTGAGCTTAACCACCTTGGTCTCTTCTATTTTTATCTTCTTCATAAGAATCTATTTCAAGAACTTTGCATAAGCTGGCATTTCTGAGAGTATTTCAGTGAATGTCAGGTTAAAATTAACCTGTCTCAGCATATCTAAAAATTTCTCAAACTATTTGTGCATCTTTTCTCTATAGAGCTTTTGAGAAAAAGGTAGAGTAGACATGTGCTTGCTCACATAATCAAAATTCCTCCCTTCTTGAAGTTTCTTCCTCCTTATTTTTTCTCAGATCCCTTCTTGCTTCTTGTCAGTCTTTTTGTCATCATCAGTTTTGAGTTCCTTCTCGCTTTCTTTTTTCAAGCGCAGCTTCTTTGTGAATTGGAGTAGGATCTTTCAACACTTGTCCGCTTCTCAGGGTCATAGCATTTATCGTTTCTTTGGGATTCTATTCAGTATCAGCTGGCAGAGTACCTGGGATTCCATCAGATAATATAGTTTCAATTTATCCCACTTGCTCTCCAAGTTACGCAAACCTGTCCCATGTTCTTTAATAGCTGCACCATGAGCATCTAATCTCTCATATGTCTTGACAATGAATGACTTCATCATATCTTCTAACCCATACTGAATTGGTCGTTGAGGCTGAAACTGCAGCCTTGACTGATTCACAAAACCAGGAGCTCCTTGAAATTTGGAGTTATTTTGTTGCCATCAATTTGCAGTACCCCCAGTTGAACTCCATGAAAAATCGGGGTGCTTTTGACCCATTGCATTGAAATTGTAATTTCCTACAGCATTAACTTCCTCCACGGTATCTTGACACTCATGAGTAGGGTGTCCTCTTCCACATATGTCACATGCTGTATGAGGCTCATTATGTATCGAGGCTAAGGTCAACTTCCTTATTTCATTGGCCATGGCCTCAAGTTGTACCTGCACAGATATATTAGTATCAACCTGGTGAATACCCGTTGATCTTTTTATTTCAGTAACCTAAGAGGGCCACTTATTTGCATCTTCAGACAACTCATCTATAATGGTGACTATCTCCTCTGGAGTCTTTTTTGTCAACGGACCTCCAGCTGCATTACTCAATGTTATTCGTGAGGTTGGTGCCAATCCATCCCAAAAGTCTTGGAGTTGCATCCAGAGTTCAATTCTGCTATATTGACACTTTCTAACTATCTCCTTAACTCTCTCCCAGTATTCAAACACCGTTTCAGTCTCATTTTGGAAAAGTTATGGATCTTTCTTCTAAATTTGCCCATTTTAGCTGAGGAGAAATATTTAGCAAGATATTTTCTGGTCATCTCCTCCCTTGTTCTAATCGATCCCTGGGGCAAGCTTCAAAGCCAGTGTTTTGCATCGTATTTAAGATAAATTGCATCTTGTGACACACCATTATATTGAAAGGTGTTCATGATCTCCTCGAAGTCCATTAGATGATTGTTTGGATATTCGTTCATCTTTCCTATGAAGACACAACTATTTTGGAGAGTTTGGAGCAACCCTTGCTTTAACTCGAAATTGTTGGCTGCAACTGGAGTTGGTCTCACACTGGATAAGCCTTGGTTGTATACTGGTCTAGCATAATCACCAAGTGGTCTCCCTTGGCCGGGAGCTATGTTTCTGAACTGGTCTGCACCCAAGGGCTGATTCTGAGCTATTCTTTGAGCTCTCTCCTCCTCATAAGTAATTTGTGCATCTCTGAGTGCTGTTTCTTTAGCATCTCTTGCATCTTTCTCTCTGAGTTGGGATGCTTCTCTCGCAGAAAAATCAACATTATCATCATCTCCCGCCGTCTTTTCTTTGGTTGAGGATTGCCCAACCTTCTATATATTCTCAGAGAGATTTGTTTCCTTCCTCAACTGTCACTAATGTTTCTCGATTTCTGGATCGTATGGTTGTAATTCCTTCCCAAAAGATCGATTCATGCACCAATATAACATGTAGCCTACGCAAAGTCAAAGAACATTCAAACGTAAAAAGAGAAAAATAAAAAGAAAACTTCATGAATTAGCACTACAAGCTATTTCGAACACTATTGACTACCAATCCCCGGCAACGGCGCCAAAATTTGACGAGCTTGAAACACACACTAAAATATTCTTTCTAGTCGAATATAGTAAATTATAATATTGTATCCACATGGATCGTAGTTAACAAATTATTATCGTATTTTGTACCTAGATTGCTATTCAAGATGACCAACAATTGAGATTTATGTGATTTAAAACTAAAATTAACTAAGAGTCTAAACTATTGGCTAATGACAATCGACGCAAGTATTGAGTAAGGGAAGATATCAATGGGAGAAAATAGGATTGATAGGATAGGTGCAAGACAAATTTTGGGACCTAACTCTAGATAATTCACATCTAATGTTAAGTGAGTCTCTCAAATTTACCCAGTTAATTGCTCACACATTCAGCATAAACTCTTCTCTTGATTAAGTTTCAACCTTACAATATGAACTAAATTAAGCTCGGTGAAGAAAATGCAAGAATTCATAATGGATTGAATCTTTAGAAAAACCTCTTTCGATTATTCTCCTAACTAGGTTAATCAACAATTCAACTAGTCTCTTTTGATTACTAAGAAAAAATATTGAACTTATCCAACAAAATATAACACCAAAATATCACAAGTTATGCCTCTCTCGATTACATAAACTAGTGAATATAGATGAAATAATTAAAACATCCAAAATGATTCAATATATAAACTAGAGTTATAATCCACAAAAAATATCAATACACTAAATCCATCAAACCCTAAAGAGAACTACTCCATGGATATGGAGTAATTCATCCCAAATAATTTTAAAGTAAAGAAAACATAAAACAATCCAAACCCTTGTCTTGAGTTGGTATTGAATGATGGATTCCCTTTGCTCTTTCTCTCCAACTTCTCCTTAGCCTCCTTAGGTTCTAGGTGTGTCAAAAGTCCAAAAAATACTATTTTTTGTGTATTTATAACAAGTAGGATCAGGCCCAAATAAAACACCTTCTCCTACTCTAAATAGGACACTTTTCCGGAGTTGGATGTGCGCGGCCGCGCACCTAGAAGTTTGCTCGCACACTTGGTCGTGCAGTTTTCACCCTGTTCTGCCTCCAGTTCGCGACCAGTGCGCATATGCTCACGTGGGTGGCCTTCTCTTGGTAATATAGGAAAATGTAAAACATGAAAGTTTTATCCCTCTTAAATAGATTTCCAATGATATATTGTGGAGCCCAAACGGATTTTTGAGTAAAAAGCTATGAGCATTTTACTGAACAATGTGCAGTATGCCTACTCGATTCTTCGTTTCGTTCTTAAAGTGAACTATCATCTGTTTATCCCCGAACACTATCTCAACTTGATACTTGGAATATTACTCAGACTTCAAAGATCCATTATAGCTTGAATTCACTCCATAACATCTACATAGATCGGAATCACTCCTACAAGGCATAAAACTCACAATTAGTGCAAAATACTAGCGATTAAAGCTCAAACTCAATTAAAGTGCAGTAAATTAGAGTGCCATAAGCGATTAAAACTCGATATTATATCCTACCATCATCTATACTGGCACTGACGATCTTTGTAGGAAGATACAAGCAAGGGAGTACTCTGTTGTTGACCACCTGAATAAAACTTCTGTTCAGATATCCATCTTATCACTGCTGCAAAAGTAAAACGCACACAAAAATGCTTTGATGAAGGTGTTAAGTGAAGCTTATGTTCCCACCAACATCACTAATGGAGTGATGTCTAACATGATCGGAAATGTATTTGGAAATCCGCAAAATCACTTTCCAAGAAGATGAATTACCACCAGAAGGACTGAGTCACAACAGGGCGTTGCACATCACGGTGCAATTTAAAGATAAGCTCATCGCTAGGGTATTGATAGATGGAGGTTCAAGTCTTAACATATGTCCATTGATCACTCTAAATAGACTAGGTAAAGGCCTGCACGAGATACGAATGGGAAGCATGAATATGAAGGCGTTCGATGGATCTCAGAGAGCCATAATTGGAGAATTCAACCTCAGTCTACAGTTGGGTCTGACTTGGTTTGATTTCGAGTTCCAAGTGCTAGATATATCTGCTACTTATAATCTATTGTTGGGACGACCATGGATACATGCTTCCAGAGCAGTAGCTTCAACTTTGCACCAGACTGTGAAATTTGAGTGGAATCATCAGGAGGTGATAATCCATGGAGATGGAATTAACCCTATCTACACCAACCAGACCGTTCCAGTCATCAAAAACAGAAGAAAGCTGGGTGGAGAAACATACCATCGCATTGAACGGGTTAATGCAATTGCAAAGGATCGATTGTGGAGAAACAATATAGAAAGCATATTGTTGTAGACGGGGTATGAACCAGGCAAGGGTCTTAGCAAAAAGCTTCAGGGGATCACCAAGATCATACAACCACAGTACCTTGGCACGACTTTTGGACTCAGATATGAATACACATGGAAAGAATACTAGGATTGAACGCCCCCATGGCGTGCTCCTTATTATCCACTAGAACAACTTGTACCACCTCTGCACCAGACATTCCATCAGGCTGGCATGATGTGAAGATCTGAGGAAGATGAGGTTTTTGATGGCATGAGGAAGCTATTTCTAGATGAAGAAGATATGGAGTGCAGTGCAATTGTTGAGGAGGAGGAGGAGGAAGACCTTACCATTCAGACTGTGGAAGAAGGAGCCATTCTCAAGAACTGGAACGCTGGACCATCTCGGGCCCGTCGAGTTCCTGGGTAGCCTGGCAAATTATCATGAATTATTTTCAAATAGTTTTGAGCATTTGACACATTTTTCAGTATTTTATTTTGAAATAATTACTTGAGCCATCGAGTCGTACTTGTTGACGTTTTAAGAAGTTTTATTAATACATTACTGCTTTTTATATTTATTATTATCTTTCTACATTTCTTTTCAGCATAATTTTAACATATCCTGATGAACCTATGACCCTGACATGTAATGAGACAACACAACATAAGGAAAGTGATTCAGAGGATCTAGAAGATGATATAATACCTAAGGAAATTATCAAAGAGTAGAGGATTTTAAAAACAAACCAAAGTCTAATTTGGAGGAAACTGAGGCTGTTAACTTGGGGGATTCCGGAATGGTCAAGGAAACGCGTATAAGCATTCATCTATCACCATCGAAGGAAGAAGAGTATTAGATTCCTAAAGGAGTATGAAGACATCTTCGCATGGTCCTAAAATGATATGATTGGTTTAAGCACATCCATAGTAGCTAACAACCTACCCATCAATCCCATGTGGTCCACCAATGAATAAGAAGCTTAGAAAGTTCAAGCCAGATATGAGTTTGAAGATAAAAGAGGAGGTCACCAAGCATATCAAAGCCAAGGTTCTCCGAGTGATCGAATACCCAACCTGGTTAGCCAACATTGTGCAAGTTCCGAAGAAAGATGGGAAAGCTAGAGTATGTATCGATTACCGAGATTTGAACAGAGCAAGTCCTAAGGATGATTTCTCGCTGCCCAACAGACACATACTAATTGACAACAGCGCCAAGCATGAAATGTAATCCTTTGTGGATTTCTTCGCAAGATACCATCAGATTTGGATGGATGAAGAGGACGCCGAAAAGATCGCCTTTATAACAGCATGGGGAATATATTGTTACAAAATAATGTCATTTGGTCTGAAGAATGTTGGGACCACCTACATGAAGGCCATGAAGACTATTTTCCATGACATTATACACAAATAAATAGAGGTGTATGTGGATGATGTTATCATCAAATCTAAAAGGAGTTCGTATCACATAGCAAACCTGAAGAAATTTTCTGATCGGCTTCGAAAATACAATTTGAAGTCGAAAATACAAAGCTAGGTTTCATCGTCAGTCACCAGGGTATTGAGTTAGACCTGTCAAAGATCAAAGCTATCCGGGACTTACCGCCTCTAAGAATAATAAAGATGCGATGAGTTTTCTAGGGTGCCTCAATTATAGCAACCGTTTTATAGCACAATCAACGGTGATATGTGAGACAGTCTTTAGAATGCTGAAGAAAGATGATGCAACAATCTGGACTGAAGAATGCCAGAAAGCCTTCGACAAAATCAAGGAGTATTTATCTAAATCGCCTGTGCTGGTACCACCAGAACCAGGAAGACCTATACTTATTTATTTGTCTATGATAGATGGGGCTTTTGGTTGTGTTCTAGGACAAAATGATGAAACTGGAAGGAAGGAGCAGGCAATATATTATCTGAGCAAGAAGTTCACGCCTTATGAGGCCCGGTACTCTTTGTTGGAATGTACCTGCTGTGCTTTGACATCGATAGCTCAGAAGTTGAGACATTATTTCTGTGCATACACTACATATCTCATATCAAGGATGCAACAACAACAACAACATACCCAGTAAAATCCCACTAGTGGGGTCTAGGGAGAGTAGAGTGTACACAGACCTTACTCCTACCCCGAAAAGGGTAGGGAGGCTATTTCCGGCAGACTCTCGAGTCAATAGGAGAGACAATAATATCAAAAAAGAAACAAAATAAAAGGCATGTAACAACAAAAGATGCTAGAAAGAAAATAATAACAACGAATAAGTGGAAGGATAATAACACAAAGCTATGGAAAACAACAATGTAAATGCAACATAGACCGCCAGAAAACCTAACCAAAACTCTATCAGACTACCCGGTACAAAGAGGGAAAGAACTCTTGACTACCCCCTAGCCTACCACCCTAATGCTCGACCCACATATCTCATATCAAGGATGGATCCGCTAAAATACATCTTTCAAAAGGATATGCCTATGGGTAAGTTAGCGAAGTGGCAAATATTGCTGCGTGAGTTCGACATTGTTTATGTAACTCAGAAGGCAGTCAAAGGGCAAGCATTGGTGGATCACTTGGAAGAAAATCCCTTAGACGGAGAATACAGACCATTGAAAATGTATTTTCTCGGCGATGAGGTATCATTTGTAGGAGAAGATATTACCGAGGCATACGATGATTGGAGGATTTCCTTCAATGGAGCAGCAAACTTCAAAGGAGTAGGTATCGGAGTTGTCTTAGTATCAAAAACTGATCAACACTATCCGGTATCCGCAAAACTCAGGTTTCCATGCACCAACATGGCGAAATATGAGGCCAACATCCTGGGACTCAGATTGGCTATTGACATGAACATTCAGGAGCTATCGGTAATCAGAGATTTGGATCATTTAGTACACCAGGTTCTAGGGGAATGGGCTGCAAAGAACACAAAAATATTGCTATATTTGCATTGTGTACAAGAGTTGATCAAGAGGTTCACAAAGATAGAGTTCAAACATGTTCCAAGGATTCAGAATGAGTTCGCAGATGCACTAGCCACTTTGTCTTCCATGATACAACACCCAGATAAGAATTTCATCGATCCTATCCCGATAGGAATTCATAAGCAGCTAGCTTATTGTGCTCATGTTGAAGAAAAGATTGATGGAAATCTGTGGTTCCACGGCATTAAAGAATACATGGAAAAGGGAGAATATCCAGAAAGTGATACCCATACTCAGAAGCGCACACTTCGAAGATTAGCCAACCATTTCCTTCAAAGTGGAAGAATTATGTATATAAGGACTCACGATTTGGGTTTATTGCGATGCGTCGATGCCAAGGAGGCATCAAGATTGCTCAAGGAAATACATTGCAGACCCCACATGAATGGTTTCATTCTGGCCAAGAAGATATTAAGAGCAGGATATTTCTGGATGACTATGGAAACGGACTACACCAAGTATGTTCAAAAGTGTCACACGTGCTATATACATGTTGACATGGTACGAGTACCACCCAACAAACTTAATGCAACAAGTTCGCCCTAGACTTTCTCTGCTTGGTATATGGATGTCATCGGACCAATCGAACTCCCTGCTTCAGACGGACATAGGTTCATTATGGTGGCCATATACTACTTCACAAATTGAGTTGAAGTCGCATCTTACAAAGTTATAACTAAGAAGGTTGTAGCAGATTTTGTTCGGGACCGCATCGTTTGTCAATTTAGGGTATCAGAGTCAATCATTACTGACAATGCTACCAATCTCAACAACGATTTGATGACAGTCATGTGTGAAACATTCAAGATCAAGCATTGGAACTCTACAGCATACATGATGTAAATGAACGGAGCCGTAGAAGCCGCCTATAGGAACATCAAGAAGATATTGAGGAAAATGGTAGACAATTACAAACAATGACACGAGAAGCTACATATTCCTTACTCAGGTATTGTACCACAGTTTGTACATCAACTCGGGATACTCCCTGTCTACTGGTTTATGGTACTGAAGTTGTTATTCCCGCCAAAGTGGAAATCCCTTCTTTAAGAATCATACAAGAAGATGAGCTCGGCGATGTAGAATGGGTACGAAGCCAGTATGAACAACTAACTCTCATTGATGGAAAAAGAATGAATGTGGTATGTCATGATCAACTCTACTAGAATAGAATGGCAAGAGCTTTCAACAAAAAAGTCAGGTCGAGGCAATTCATGTCGGGGCAGTTGGTACTAAAGTGAATCTTCCCACATCAGGATAAAGCAAAGGGGAAATTCACACCTAACTTACAAGGCCCTTACATGGTTCACTAGGTATTGACAGGAGGAGCACTTATACTTGTAGAAATGGATGAAGATATTTTTTGCCAAAGCCTATCAATTTCGGACGTAGTCAAGAGATACTATGTTTAAGATTATGTTTGAACTTTCTATTTTATGTAACTGAACTATGCTTGGCCTGATTCTTGTTTCAGAGGGGATACGTAGGTAGCCCTGCGGGTTCGATCACATCATAATAAAATCTTCATTTTCCCAATGGTCAGAAATTGGAGAAAGGTCTCAAGTTTTCCCGATCTCATCATGTTTGGAACCGCCAAGGAATGTGTTGCCAGAAGTATGCATTTAAACTGGGGCAGAATTTTGAGAAGGATCCTGAAAATTACGAAGCAAGGAGGTTGAAACGTCTCAAAGTGCATCACAATCACCAGTTCATCAAAATTATTTGATCTCGCACATTATAACATATTTCAAACAACTACATTTCTACAAATAATTTGTCAAATTCATGTATGTTTTTCAAAATTTTTGTTTCTATGGAAGCCAGATGTTACCCAGGGTGACTCAAGCAGGGCCTCAAGGCAAGAGTAAAGACGAAGCAAGGAATTAAGAGCACGAACCAACCTTTCCCCCGCAAAACTCACAATATTTCTTTAGATGCAGGCACAATGAACATAATAGGATTGTCCGCAAATACATACACACAACAAGATCACTATCTTCATAACGCCAAAAGCCGCTAAATGCAATCACATCAAGATAAGAAATGCTTTATCCTCTCGCACTTAGTCACTGATTTTTCTTGCATAGGCTAAGCACTGCCCTCATTATTGCATAAGGCCAAGTATTGCCTTTCTTTGCATGATACTAAGCATTTTCTCCATTCCTTGCATGAGGCTAAACATTGTCTCCATTACTGCATACGGATAAGCACTACCTTTCTTCGCATAAGACTGAGCGTTGTCTCCATTCCTCACATGATGCTAAGCATTTCCTCCATTATTGCATAAGGCAAAGCATTGCCTTTCTTTGCATGAGATAAACATTGTCTCTGCTCCTTGCATAGGGTTAAACATTGCCCTCACCTTGCATGAGCCTAAGCACTACCCCCTTTATTGCATAAGTCTAAGCACTACCTTTCTTTGCATGAGACTAAGCACTGTCTCTATATCTTGCATGAGGCTAAGCATTGCGTCTATTATTGTATAAGGCTAAACATTGCCTTATTTGTATGAGATTAAACATTGTCCCTATCCTTTGCATGAGGCTAAACACTTCCTCCATTATTGCATGAGGCTAAGCATTGCCTTTCCCAGCATAAGACCAAACATTGTCTCCGCTACACTGCGTAAGACTAAGCGTCTTCTTTTTTTGCACAAGCCTAAGCACTGCCCTCATATCATACAAGACAGTCGTGTCTTGCCTCGTCCTTGCATATGACTAAGATTCACTTGTTTCCTCTATCACACGAATGATATCGCCACATCTTTACATTCATGGGCTGAAACATCGCCACTTTGATCGCAGGCGTCAGAGTCCGAAGACACCATCTTCATAGCCTGAAGACACCATTCTATGGCCTGAGGATCTCTTAAAAATGCACATTATTATTCAAAGGTGTCATAGTCCAGAGGCATCATCCTCATATCCCAAGGATACCATTTCATGGCATGCGAATCTCTTATCATACGCTTCATGGCCTAGGACGTCGTGGTCTAGGGACATCATCGTTCACATGCCTGACTATCTCAAACGTAACCGGCGACAATTAATTGATTGCCCTTTTTGTCCCATAACCGCTCAAATACTCGCCTTAAATATCCATAAACTTAAAAATTGCATCCGTAGCTCCACCTAAAATTGTTACCTGCAACACTACCCTCTTATAATAACTCTATTGGTTTCGTTTGCCGTTGGATCCAGAACTACACACAACCTAATTCCCGTAGTACTAGGGATATGTAGGAAACTCAAGAAGCAGGGTTCACCCCCCATTTTTTCAAAAATCCATCATTCCTCACTCAATTCGGACAAAATTGGTCATCATTTTCTTTACCCGACAACTCTTTCATCATTTTCGGGTAAATAGGGGCAGCTGTTGATACCCAATTTTGCCCTCATATTTTCTAAACAAGCACATATACTTTCAAAATTATTTTTCAACATTACTTAATTTACAAGAGTTGTACAAGTATTTTCTATAATTTTTCATATTTTTTAGAGTTTAAAATTGATTTCTTGCATTTAAATTACTTGATTATTTATTAATTATCTCTTTAAATTATTTTGAGATGACTTAATCATCTAAACTTATTTTGTATCCACACATAGGTTTCATAATATTTTTACCTCATGTATATAGTTATATTTGTATTTTGGGCTATTTACACAATTTTGCAATGATAACCTATATGCTATGCAAAATTATATTTTTTCACATTATTTGTGCCAAATAGTATTTTTTATATTTTATTAATGTTAAGATATTATTTTCAATCACTTTATTGTATAATTAATATTTTATTATCTATTAAATAGTTTTATAAACTATTTTATTAACAGTTTTCATGTATGTTAATTTGTAGCCAAATTTTGAGTTACTTTCATACCAAAATCAAGGCCCAAACACCTGACCCAATTTCCAGCCCAAAACCAGATGACCCCTCTAATTCTAACCCGGTCGGGACCCGACCAATTCTTCTTTTAATCTTTGTCATTCATCTCATAGATTAACAACCCATAAACCATCCCCCATTTTAATTACACTTGCCCAAATCCTAAAGACCATTTCTCCCAAAAACGGCCACCCCAAACGCTCTCAACTCTCCTCTTCTCTTTTCTGAAGGACCCTATCCGTCTCTCCCTTAATTTCCTCTCCTAATCTTGTTGATAATGAGATTCAATTATTATTTTCTTACCGTATCTATGTTTCTCCACTACTGGTCACACGTTTATGGTATTACTTTTAGGTATTTTCCCAATTTTGGCAAATACCATCTCTATATCATACGAGAATCAGCTCAATCTTGGAGATTTGGACAATATCTTGTCCATATACACGAAGAAAAGTCTGATTCTTCATATCAGTTGGCCGATTTTGAGTTTTAAACCCTAACTAGTGTTTGGAGTTTGAATTCTTTCCTTTCTTGTTACTTTAGTGACTTGCATGCGAGATTTTACTCTTTGTGTTCATCTTTATTTAATTTATTTCCTTTTTTATTTGCCAGATTCTACCACTATATAAATCCCTCCCCTAATTCCCTTTAAAAAAATCTTAGTAAATGAAATTTACTATTATTACTCTCTTATTCTCTCATTCTATATTGTTCAGAACTTTGGCTCTTGGCAGGTTGAAACTCAAGGCCACCGAAATTTGAGTTGTTGATATTTCTTAGTGCGAGCACTGCTCGGGTTTCATCAGAAACCCTTAAGAACTCTGATGCACTAAGACTATGTTAGGTTCTGTTGTTGTCTATTGACGTTTGAAGTATCGCTGAGACCATTCCTCGTGTTTATTTGTTTGTCAATTGATAGCTGGTAAGTTTTTCAATCTTAGCAGTTCATTCTCTTTCGTTTATGTTCATACTCAGTATATTCATGCCATTGAGACATTTATGAATCAATATGTTCCTATGACATCCATATTTGCAACCTTATTGATGAAATTATCTTGTGACTCTGAACTATTTCTAGCATTAAACATGCCTAAAACCCAACTCTTATATGTCTATTACATGTGTTCAATATGAAGGACTATGGGCTCTCTTAAGATCGTTTAATCTAGCGTATTTGTACCTGAATGTTTATATATATTGCCTGGAATGAGTTGACTTCCCTGCCCTGTTATGAACTCTTGTGGTTAAACCACTTCATGCTCAGAATGTGTGTTAATCCTTGTGGAGTCATTCCTTTGCAACTTGACATTTCCTAAGACTGATTCTTGATCATACTGCCATACCAAGCATGCTTTCTCGCTACTTAATGTACACTCCCTACGTTTCTGTCTTCAACTCAATACTCTCTAATATTACCCTAGATTTTAGGTTGAAATAACTAGCCATTCCGGTAGACAACTAGTACTATGCTTAATACTTGCATGTCTTGATTCTGAAACTCGATATGCTTCTTTTATTGTGACTAATTTTTAGCATGCTACAATTTTCCCCTACTTAGTTAAGTAATTTCTTGTTCTGCTATGCTTTTTCATTACGTTTTTCATGATAGACACTTTCATGTGAAGGTTATGCTTGTTTCTTCTATGTGATTCTGCTACACCCTCATCTAAGGTTCTACAGGTTGATTCTGAATCATGATTCATTGGAATGGTTTACTATCTTATGGTAGCCAATTATGTCACTCTTAAACTTTCTTTATAGGATTACAAGCATGAACTTGCCTCATATGTGTCTTGTGTGCCTTTTAATTTAGCCTGATCTTGTTTATATGTCATGGCTAGAGCTGTTGTTAGACATAGCTTTTAAAACTATAAGTTTAGGTTGTTTAGTTAAAATTCTATAAGTATTTTTCCACCTATATGGTTGAATTTGGCATCCATTTGAGTAAGTAAGTTATTCGTTTGGGTCTGGTATGTTGGGTCTGCTTTGGTACTGGAAGTTTGAAATACAATATTTTCGTTTGCAGTTTCGACCTATAGTCTGTGCAAAGTTCTGAGCATATTGGACGGCCAAGATGTGCTACTGAGCTATTCTATATTTATAATTGGATTTATGCTTGTACAATATGGTCTGTAATAATTTGTAAAACTGAATGATGGGGAAATTAGTGAAAAGGGGGAACCATGCTACTTTATCTTTATATGAATGGGTAGAGATCATGCCTATAGGGTCTTAATTTTTTGTTTGCTCGTCATTCCTAATTATCTGGAGTTATAAGCACACAATGTTATCCTCTTAGGAAACATGACTTAGGTTCTATATGATGACTTGAATGGTTGGAGAGCATGCTTATAGGAATAACGCACACACTTCATTTCATTTGTCAAATATACAACATTTGTTTCCATGTCTATTATCCAACATTCTTGGATAACATGTTTGTAGGATGCAACAATGCGATACCTTTACTTACCTAGATACCATGACTATAGGGTCTTATCTAATTAATCAGCTACTTCGTGTTATTTTTTTATATTGCCATACTTAGATGGTGTGCCTATAGGGATAAAGTGTCATAAAACCAATTTCAATTGCTAACCATTAGAAATCCTGCCTATAGGATACTGTCAGCTACCTAAGACGCATATTTATAATATCAGCTTAGTAATTCAGAATTCTGGGGTTGTATTCACCACCTTATTGCGAAAATAATTAGGAATCATGCTTATAGGACTTGTAATGATCTAATCTGCCCATACATTAGTCCAGAAGCTGCAGAACTACTCGTATAATAATGGAATCATACAAATCACGCCTGTAGGACTTAACGATTTCAACACATCTTAATGTCATATACTGCCTAACTAGAAATCTGTCTGCGTGCTTTTCCTGCTTATGTGCAGAGGTTACTTGAGCCCCTTTTATTGCAATTATGTACAGCCCTATCTGTTGTGATTATCGCATAGTTTTAATTTTGATCAGCTGAGTTGAGTCTAGAACTACCAAATAGTAGGTGCAAAGCCTCCTGGACCCTAGGCATGAGACGGGTAGCGCAGGCATAGGTCACGACTTATAATTGAATTAGAACGATTTTAAGTAAATAACTTCAACATAGTAATCGGCTCGCAATAGATGATAGTATGTGCCCGTTGAATAATATGAGCAACTCCTACCTAAAGGGAGTTGAGAAGTATTATTTATTTTGCACGGGGCGATTCTTTAGGCTAAAAAACTTAGGACTCCCCC